>NDGN011183212.1:0-22198 GCA_002564285.1 Tympanoctomys barrerae | reverse complement strand
TCAGAAGCAGGAAGTCTCCAGATTCTGGACCTAACTGATAACCACCCTGCAATTTGTCTTCTCACTCATCTTGTGGGCCTGCTGCAAACCAGTGTGGGTTTTAGCTACTGTTCTCTCCAGTTTGTGTCCCAGCCAGCTGCATTTTGTGGATGAGGGCCAATCAGTTCTCAAGAATGTCACCATGAAATGTTAAACTGTGTGACAAATAAATGGATCAGCAGAGTGGGGCTCATGCTGTCATCTTGTTTGTCTCTTTCACCTTGTTTCCTCAATCTCTCACAGCATCTGGAGTTTCTAAAAAAATAAAAACCACAGAACAAACTTCATGAGGAATGAATGAACGAATGGATGGAATGATGAAAGGATGGATGGATGGATGAATGAACGGATGAATGAATGAATGAATATTTTTTCCCAGATGTCCTGTTTTAATGGTCATGATTTGTCTTTTTCCCAGCTTCCAGTTCACTTTGTTCAGAGAACCCCAACAGCAAAGACACTTTAAACTTTTATGCTCAGTGAAGTCCACAGTGTTACTTCCCAAAACATGTACAATTCAGTCTTACACATTGAAAACACTTGTACATGTTCCATGAATAACATCTGTCATGGTAGAACCTCTGGCTTCCTATTTTCATAGTTTACTCTAATTCCATAAATCAATTTTGGGAGACAGAAGAGTAGTAAGCGAGGGGCTTTTTACCTGCCTGAATGTTTCAGGCAAAGTGTTATTGTCTGCATTTCTTTTACCTTTGTAATAATTACTCAGGATATTTGAGGACAAATATTGATTCTTAAAATATTCAAAATTATAAAATTATAGAAAAGAACACAGGAAAATCAGGACTTAGATAAGAAATGTCTGTGAGTTACATAAACTATTTTCAGTCCTTTGGCTTTTAAGTCTTTGCTTGTTTTAATGTAGCGCTGATCCTCTGATTCTGAACTTTTAGTACCTATAGCTTGGTAGATTTGAGGCTTATACATTGCTTGTGTCTAAATAAATTCTCGAAGTTTATTGACAGTAGCATGGAGCACCGATCTCACCTGGGGACTTGTACAAAATGCAAATTCCCGGGTCTCAACCAAGAGCCAGAAACTCAGAAGCCGTGGGGACGCTTCCCAGAAGCCCTCGCTCCCACAGCTGACCGTCCCAGCTCTGCAGGTGCCCGCGCTGCCCAGAGAGCACTGCATGCGCTGGGTGTCCAGGCATCAGCGGACCCGGGTGAGCTCTTGTGGCCTTGGGACCACAGTGGTCTCCAAAATGGCTGTCATCTGTATTTAACAAGTGAGAATAGCAAGGCATGGAGAGGTTATGCCGCCACCCTTCCTCTCACAATCACGGTCATCTCATTTCACACGGGCAGGGATGGAATCGTAGCCCACAGGGTCTCGTCCCCAGGCCCACATGTTTTCTAGAATGCTGAGCTCGAGCAAATTCCATTGCTATAATTTATCCTGAGGCATAGAAATATATTTAATTTTTCAAATATGAAATTTTCAGGGACCATCAATGGCTATGGAATTTCTTTTCATTTTAACTTGCTCATTAAAACACTGCTCTGGTTTTGCCAGTCTTCTTTTAGCATTGCTTTATAAATGCAAAACAGTGCTTGCCAGGACCAACTTACCGGTTTTCTTCAGTTCATATGTGTTCTCCCTTTTGCTGCTTGTGGTGCCGTAAGCAATCTGACAGAGATGGGGACTGAACGCTACATTTGTCTTCCCCAAAGGCTCTGCTTGCAAAATGTCACACAGCCTTCTCTGGGGTTCACACAAGAGTATTCACAGCTGCAAGTACCCTGGTCTCTCCAAAGGAAAGGGCTCTAACAGGTCATCCATCCCAGAAAGTAGGGTGCCTTCTGACGAGTTTCCCATTCTCAAACAGTTCCCTCCTATAGGAGGAAGGGAGTGAGCCTTGGAACATCGTCCTTTAAAAGCTGACTGAAGAACATAGCTGTGGTTATCACCAAGGGGGAGACTGGCTATCAAATTTTCAAGTTTTTCCAGAGACGGAGTTTATAGAACATATTACAGGCCAGAATCTACATGTATGAGATGGTTGTATTTATGACCATAATTATACCTTCTCATTTGCTTTTACCTTGACACTTACCATTTTGTTTATATTTGCATTTGCTGTAAACTTTTGATGAACTTTTAAAAATTGTTCCTTTCAAGTGTGTACATGTCTATAGCCTTATAGCAACTCAAATTAATTTTATCACCCACTTGAAATTCGAACTTTTTTTCTGTGAAAAGCTTGTAGATTTAAAGAAATAGAGCTGTATTTAAAAATCTGTCTGGGTTTCCCATTATCATGAATAGTAGAATAAAGAAGTATAAAAAATGATTAATACAATTTTTGGGTATATTGTACTAGATGCTTAATTTTGGTCCTTTTATCTTTCTAGCTAGTGTAAAACATTATCATAAAAATACAATAGATTTTCTCAAAAAAATGAAGAAACTAGCAGTGGTTTTTCCTTTGATTTCTCTAGGAAAACTCAAATCCTACATACAGTTTTGAAGAGACAACACTATCCATTGAAATGATTTACAAAATAATAAGTATATGCCACTTGTTATGTCAATTGATTTCTGTTGTTAAAACTCTTATGTTTGGGGGCCTGGGAAGATAGCTCGGCAGTCTAAGCACCTGCTTGGCATGTGCAAGGACCTGGGTTCAATCCCTGGTACTGCATAGCCTGCTTGTTCCAGAACTCCAGGTGCACTGTGCCAGCCACTAAAACTGCACACCTATAATCCCAGCACTGGGGAGGCTGAGCCAGGAGGATCACTATGAGTCCGAGCTGCCTAGTAAGAACCTGTATCAAATAAATAAATAAATAAATAAATAAATAAATAAATAAAATTTTAAAACTTTTACATTTTTGTTTGCAAAAATAGAAGGAAACAGTATTCTTCTACTCACACTGTTGTAAGGCTGTTCTGACACTTGGCTCCAAAGGGCAGAGGTGATCCTGTCTGAATGTCACTGAATTGCCAACTCTGGCCAATTTGTATGGCACCGTAGCCCATCTGCTCTGCTTCGAGATAGTGACTTAATTCGGAATCTTAAAAAAGGAAGCAGAGCAGCTAATCTTCAGTGATACATCGTCTGCACTGCTGAAGTGGTGACACATATTATTTTTTGGTGATTTGTGCATGATAACTCCGTAATTTTGCTTTTGATATAGAGCAGCTAAAAACCAGATGGGGCATTTTCCTTGTTTTTATTCAGCTGAGAACATGTGATGGATTTAGAACTCAGTGAAACAAAGAATGACAGACTTCTGCATAAAAGCCTTCTGATGTAAGGTCAGAGGCAGACATAAATTGAGCTGACCTCAGGGAGTCAAGTCTTTATATAACTTGTTTCCTTTAGGTGAAGATGGAAATGGATGCGATTTTAGTCAATAAAATATGGCTATGGTAGTGGCAAAGCCAATTCCTTGATTAGCTATGCAAGTATTTGCTCCAGTAGACAGGAGTATGCTGTCCTTGTGCATCTTAACAGGTGACAGTCCTCTTCCTGTGTGGGGGTCATAAGCCTATGTGTGACCAGGGAGGCCTCAGGGAGCTCATAGCAGCCCCTGATTGACAGTCAGCAAGAGACCCCAGTCTTCCAGCCACAAAAAACCCCGATTTCTTCTAACCACATGTGAACAGGGCTGAGAGAGACTTAAGCCTCAGAAAGTCTTTCCCTTTGCCATACCTTGTGAGACTGGAGCAAAGGACCCCAGAGGCGGTAGACTAGAACTCACCAACACTCTGATACAGACATTTGCAGTGCTAAGCCTTTAAGTTTGTGGCAGTTTGTTAAACAGCATAGAAAACATCCAAGGAATATCCTTTCATTTACCTTCATGAGACTTCAGGTTTTTCTTCTAAGTGGAGGAGTTTTATGGATGGATCATGCCTGCTAAAGTTATTTGGCACATGACTGGAAGAATTTAGGCCATGTATGTGCAATGATTCTTGAGTTACTAGCTTGTTGGTATTAGAAGTATGTACAGTACTAACAGAAAATGTTTCCTTTACTTAGATATATACTGTAAGGACTGGGGAATTCACTTCGCAGTGTAGTGTGCTGAGACAGAGGGAAGCCTTGTTCAGACAGTTATCGGAAAGACTTTGCACATCTAGTTTTACTCTTTCTCCAACAATTAGGAAGGCTTTACTCGGTGAAGACATTTTGGTGTAATATTAAGATTGTTTGATATGGGGCTATCTGTTAATTATAAAGGATTCAATGAGAATAACTGAATCCACACTATGAAAAAAGATAAACACTTTAGTATAGAATAAACGTATGTTACAAATCATAAAGGACGCAGTGAGTTTTTGATGCATTGCTTCTCGTTAGTTAATGGCTGTAGACTGTAATGTTCACCATACTGTCTTATGTAGACTTAGTGGAGATGTGGCTGGAAACCGTGAGGGCTTCACTTTCCTTTGTTATGCAGAACATGACTACACTGTAGGTTAACTAGGATTCAGTTATATAACATAAAGCGAATGCACAATGTACTGTGGGGAATACCTCATATGCACAAGAAATTCTTTTAATCTTTCTCTTCAGGAGGCACATGCCAGCATGTACACACACACACACACACACACACACACACACACACACACATGAGCTGCTGGAAACAGTTTATGCTATGAAATAGGCTATTCTCTATTACGGTCTCTCTTAATATTTACTCTTATCTTTCTAAATATGAATTATAGAGTTTTGTAAATTATGGAAATTTAGAAATAGTTAGCTGAGTGGTAGAACACTAGCCCAGCAAGCATGAGGCCTGGGGTTCTATCCTATCACTGCAGAAGGAAAGGAGGAAAGAAGGAAGGAAGAAAGCAGCAAAGGAAGAAAGGAATAAAAATAGGGAGGGAGAAAAGAGGGAGAGAAGGAGAGAAGGAGAGAAAATGTGAGTTATGTTTATTCTTTTCTCATGACATCAGTATTACATTGAATGATTTTTTCCTTTTCAATTTAGCTTACAAGAGCATTCAATATGCATTTTTTAAAGTGTCAACACTATTGATATATTCTACAAAGCTTTGTTTTCTCTGTTGAAGCATATGCAATGTGTGTCTATTCCCTATTACTTAGAAATTGCTTCTTTTTCTATCTGTGAGGTGCCATGAATCAATTTTACTTTTTCTCTTGTAGTTTATAACCAGAATTCTGTACTACACCAGGAAGAGAATGGTATTGTCAACTTCTTTTGACTAGAAGTAACTGTAAGTGAGGGAAAACACAAAGACAGGCTCTCCTCTCCTCTTCTTTCCTTGGGCAAATATGTAAACTTTACAACACAGTTTCCTTGGGTTATAGTAGCTGAAGGGATTACCTGGGGCCACTGTGTCTCAGGCATGTGCTGTATCTTTGAGTATCTTCTTTAGTGATTTCAGATTTAACTTGGGATTATAACTTTAATCATTGTTGTAAGCTACCAGAATTATATCATGACAAGTGGTATCATTTTTGTAAGAACATTCCCTGAGTTCTGTAAGTGAATCTTAGTGATTAACCATACTTCCTTTTGATTTTCTGGCATAGCTTAATTCTTTAGAACATGGAATGGTTGTGGATCCTGATTACAAAGCTATATGACTTTGCATAAGTTCCTTGCCTGATAGTGAGGGCGTTGGTTCAGTGGTAAAAGGTCTTCATAGCCAAAAATTTAATCTTAATAAATAGACTATTTTCTATTTAGAAAATGCACACTATGCATTTTTTCCATCTTGAAAATTACTGCTGACAAGCACAGTGCTTTTAGCACTTTGCAAAGCATTTATTACACATCTGCTAGGAAGTAGAGCTTGGGAGCTGACAAATAATTACCAAGCATTTAGCAGCCAATGGTTGTGTGTGTGTGTGTGTGTGTGTGTACATGTTCACTTGTGTGTGCACATGTCTGTGGTGTAAATTTTAATCAGTTGGGGTATGAAAATGTACATAAATTTCCTTTAATTAGAGTAATGAGAAGAATATAAAATTATCACCAAAGGCAATATTTTTCTGTTTTGTTGCTGTTATTTCTTTGGAAAATGTCAGTTGCTTGTATGCTATTATCAGCTTACAGATGAAGCACAAGAAATAGCTGGGAGAAAGTTCATGAGTGTGGGTAAAATGGAAAGGGTGGGGACTCAAATGCAATTCTGCAAGAATTTATTATATATTATTGTTAATTGTGCTTGTGTTAGACATTTTCACCTAAAATTCTGTGGCTTGCATGTATGTTACTGGCTGGTTAAACTAGTCTTCTATAAATTCACAGCTTTATTATCACACTCCCATGTTCCTTGAAAGCATGCACAGGAAGGGAACAGTTAACAAAACCAGATCTGGGGCACTTAATTTGGAGAGAGGTTGACTCTTTGGGAAATGGGAAGTAGCTTCAAATATTTAAAGTCACAAATGTCAATAGATGAGCAAACTTAGTTTGACTCCAGAGAGTACACAGAGAGCTAATTTGAGTTGAATGCTAATTCAGTGTAAGAGTAAATCTTGTCTCTCAGAGCTATTCATCATAGGTTGCCTTCTTAGTGAAGGTGTAAGTGACTGGTTGCTAATAAGATTCAACAAAACAGGCTGCATGAAAATGTCTCTTAGTGGCTGGCCTGTCAGCCCAGCAGACTAAAGTGCCTGCTTAGGCAGAGTGCAGCGGCCAGAGTTCAATCCCTGGCATGCCATGCTGGTACCGCCCACAGGGCACAACTAGACATGATTGAGACTAGGCGTGGTGGCGCAAGCCTGTAATCCCAGTGTTGGGAGGCTGAAAACAGGAGAATCACTGAGTCTGATCTACATAGTGAGACCCTGTAGACCCTGACTTAAATACAGAAAAATAAATAAATAAAAAACAAATAAATGAAAATGTCTCTTAAGGATGTTGTGTGGCTTCATTTAGTAGAATGTTAGACTATATGACTTCTTAATTATTTTTCTGGTTCTAGGATTACATAGCTTACTATTACCTTAGAGTCATTATCTATAAATTATCAATGGCTTTAAGTAGAGTGTCTACGGCTAGAAGTGGTCCAAGGTGGTCTCCTGTTAAGACTTCTAGTGGGACGTATCTTCAACTCACTACCACGTGGTCCTAAAAGAATGAATCTCAGATGGTGCCACAGCAAGGTATCTGGCTCTGCAGCCAAGGCCTGAAAACAAAATTCTGGCCATGTTCTTTGGGTTCATATATGTTAATGGCATTGAAAAGAGTTCTAATTCCTTTCTGACATAAAACTGTAGGCTGGAGAATAGCAAGCTCAAGGACAGACATTCTCTCAAAATAAGGACTGAGAGTGTAGCTCAGTGAATGTAGTTCTTGCTTAGCACATGTGTGGCTCTGGGTTCAATCTTTACTATTGCTAAAAGATATCCCTCCTAAATGAAAACTATAGTCACATTTCTTTGAGAAAGTTCAAATAATTTTATTCTAGATCTTAGCTGTATACTGTAGACTGTGCTAGCTATATGTGAAAATGTATGTTGAGGATAGGAAAATATATTAGACTGAGCCTTAAGTTTCTAAAAGGAGGGCTCCCTTTTTAAAAAAATCACATATATCAAGTTAGGAATAAAAGTAATTATTTATTTACAATAAAAATTAGTAAAAACAAATTACAAATTGTAAAATGCTCATAAACAACACTGAATGATGCAATTCATAAAATTAATATTTTATTGAATATATAAAGTACTCTACTCTCTTTAGCTACAAGATCTTTGAACATGTTTCTATATGAAAGTAATTTTGTACATTCATTAGCTACAAAAAAGAGAAGGAAAATTCAATCTCACTTTATCACGAGCAGTTCAAATTTATCTCATAATTTATAGTTTAAAAATATCTGTAATTACTGGAAATGGCATACACATATTCAAAATTTTATAAACTTTTAGTAGAAAAATTTTCTACTTGTGATATTTGAAAAGAGATGTCCCTGCATTATCTTTTGGCTTCCTACATTACCAACTTTGTTTCTCCACTACTTCTTACATACTTGCTTGTTCCAGCACAGTTTATGCTGTGATATAATTACAGGTCCTGCCCTTCCAATCATAAGATTGGGCATCAGATGGGAAAGCCCGCTGGCACCAGTGTTGTTAGAGCTCACTCCTATACTGAGAAATGTGCAACAAGTCAAGTACATTGGTGATTCTGAAACAGATGATAATCCACTGAGAAAAGTTCATGTATCCTCAATTTAATTTTCCCTTTGTAAAATCACAAAACATCTTCAGCCACTTTAGTTCTAGATGGTACAAGTGGACAGTTATCTCAGGGAAGCTGTAGGGTAGGAAGCAGATATAAAGCTAGAAAATTTAAGTATAAACAGAAAATGATTTGGTTTTTCAAACTTAATTATTTATTAGCTGATAAAATGAGAGCTCATATCAAGATCAGAAAACATTAGAAGGGCACCCCACTGAGCTGTGCCCCTTGCCTTCCTCCAGTCATGGAGGTGAAGCTGAGCACTGGAAAGCTTCAGGATCCTTGGTGAGCCACCCTTAACCCCACTGTTTCAGGCGCCACGATGAACTCCAGAAAGCTTTGGAAGCTCTGAAAATGTCAAAATGAAGTAGCAAAATATCAGAACTCAAGCCCATCTAGTACAAGTCCAGGAGAAAATAGTGTAGAAGAACTTGGAATTCACACATCTGAAATTTCTGAAATGACAGCAACTGAGATAAAAAAACAACTCCATCAGATTAAAGAAGAAATAAGATCAGAAATAATCTCTCAGAAGGCCAGCCAGATAGCTCAGCAGACTAAAGTGCCTACTTAGGCAAGCACAGGGATCAGGGTTTCATCCCTGGCATGCTGAGCCGATGAATGACACTGGTTGTGGTGGCACACACCAGTAATCTCAGTGCTTGGGAGGCTGAAAACAAGAGGGTCACTATGAGTCTGATCTGTGCAGTGAGACCCTGTAGACCCTGTACTAAATACATAAAAAGTCTAAGTCTCAAGTCCCTTTTAAGATCTAAGGCAAACTCTTAGTTGTGAGCCCCTGTATAAATGAAAAGTTAAACACTTTTAACATTTAAAGACACAAAATGACACCATCATTTTAAAAGGTATACACAGCAGGATATAAACAATCATGACCAAATCAAGCCTAAAATCTAGAAGGACAAACCTTAAGTCTTGTACATTTATGTGGAACATCTGAAGCAATCTGTAATGAGTTCTGAACCCTAAAAGCCTTATATGGCTCCACCACTATTGTACTTTTGTTGGTATCTCTCATGGCTTTTTTTGGAGGGCTGGATTTTTTTTGGTAGCTTTTGTTAGACAATCTGTTTTTTTACTTTTTTAAACTTTTGGGGGTTTTACTAAATAGGCTTTTTACTCACAGCTTTATATATTATCTCCTTAGGGACACATTGCTGGGCCTCCTATGCCTTTTGAACTCTAGAATGAAGCCTTTTAAACCTCAGAACTCTTGCATTTTGAATTTGCCTAAAACCAATGGCACATGGATGCTGCCAAGGGCTCCTGCCAGCTGGAGTAGTAGCTAGTTTTTTTTTTTTTTCCTTAGGCTATACGGGTCAGAGCTTGGATTGTTGAGCACTCTGACCCTGATTTTGAGGAACAAATTTTTTATGTTGGTGCCATTTTTGAATCTGGTGTGGCTGCCACCTCTATTTTGGAACATGGGGCTCTGCTGCTTTTTCTTTAAAGCAAATTCTCTCACCCTTGTGATTTTGAGGCTGTAAAGGGTGAGAACCTCTTACTTCTTGTGATGTCCTCAGAATATTCTTTTTATTTTTTGGGGGGGAGGGGCAATGGGGATCTCAGCTTTATCTTTGTAGTGTATATCCTTTCTGGTGCTTTTATTTTCTGAATTAATAACATTTTAAATAATCTTGTTGGGCTCTTTGTTGTTTTATTTTGTTCTGTTTTGTTGTTAATTAACTAATCTGGTGCACTTAGTCTCAGGCAAAGTCTTTGGACAGGAACAAAATGTAGACAAACTTTTTGCTAAGCCATAACACAAATAATCTGCAGTCTAACAACCAATATAGTCCTTTTTTCTAACAGAAATCTCCCCAGCCTGGTCCTTACAGACAGGCTTTTTTATCAGCATTTTGGTCTGCTGAGCTCTGATTATATGTCTCATATAGAACAGCCAAAGGCATTTTAGCTTTTTTGCTAGTAGGCAACATCTCTAAACCTTTTTAAAAAATCTTTTTGTAAGCCTTTTTTTTTTGTTTTTTTTTTTGGTGCTGGGGACCAAACTCAGGACCTTGCACTTGGCAGACAGGTGCTTATGCCACTGAGCTATATCCCCAGCCACTGTAAGTCATTTGCAAAAGCTTGTAATCTACATTGTCAGGTATAGTTACAGCAACAGCCCCACTCCTGGTACCAAATTTTGTCTCAACAAATTTTTTATTTGTTGCTAGATCAAATACCTGATGCTCAAAATGAGGGAAGGAGAGGTTTATTTAGTTCATGCTGAGTTGAGTTTTAGTCTATATTTTTCTGGCTCCAAGGCAGATGACAGCAGTTTATGATGGTGAATAGCAGAGTATAGAAAGGAGAATCAGTTGCAGTGTCTACCAAGCTTCTCGCTCTTTTATGCTGACTGTGAAAACTGTAGTTCCACCATGAGGATTGGAGCACCTCTGAAGTGGGGTGGCTGTGAATTGTTGTGGTGAAAATCAGAATTCCTCCAAGAAAGTGGAGCGCACAGAAGTCTATTTTAACCCTTTTTTGTGCTGAGTACTCTAGGGCATGGAATTGCCAAGCTGATACAGTCAAGCTTTCCACATCTCAAGTTGACACAATGTATCAACCACCTCAACAGGAAAGAACTAGAATGCATGAAAAATATTCAAGCAGCTATCCAGGAAATTAAAGCTCCATTGAAATGTGGCAGAAACACTTGACTGAAACTTTCAAATGTTGAAGATAGCATTGCAGCTAGCAATTACAAAATGAAAGATCCATTATAAATAACTAATATGCAGGAAATAATTCAATAGCTGCAAGCAGATATAAACAAAAAATAAAACTGATAAATATCAAGAAAGAGAGTCAAGACAAATGACATAAAACAACTATTTGCAGAAGTACAGCCAAAATTTCCCTAAGCATAAGAAAAGAATCTGACATACAGAAAAGTGAGGCATATAGAACTCCAATTATCCATAATCAAAATAAACCTACACCCTGGCACATAATAATCAATATTCCAGAAATTCAGTATATGAACAGAATATTAAGAGCTGTTAGAGAAAAGAAACAGATCACCTATAATGAAAAGCCTATCAAAATCATGGCATATTTCTCAACACAACCATCAAATCAAAAAGAACTTGGAGTAAAGTAGTTCAGGTCCTGAAAAAAAACAACTTCCAACCCAGATTAACTGATGTACCCTAAAAAACTATCAAATTTAATGGAGAGATAAGATGCTTCTGTGACAAAGAACAACTGAAGAAATTCATGACAACAAAACCAATCTTACAAAGAGTATTAACAAATATTTTAGAAAGAGACAAAGATGACCACAACTTCAAGAACAAAAACAGAATAGAATCACCAAGCATAGCAAGCAGTTAAGTAGAAGGGAAAAGTAGGGATCCTACAGCAGGAAAATAACATGATAAAGATAAACCAATACATATAAGTCATAAACATCAATGTAAATGGCCTCTATTTACCAATCAAAAGAAGCAGATGGGCAGAATGTATCAAAAAACAAAACCCAGCAATATACTGAATACCAGAAATTCATTTAACTCAAAAGTAAACTCATAAATTTAAAGTCAAAGGATGGAAAACAATACTGCATGCAACAGGAACCCAGAAAAAAAATTTAAAAACCAAGGGTAGTTATTCTGGTTGCAAACAAATTGAACTTCAAAAAAAGAATGATCAAAAGAGACAAATAAGATCACTATATACTTGTTAGGGGAAAACTGAAAGGGGAAGATATAGCGATCATAAATTTACTCACTGCAGGAGCACAAATGTATGCAAGACAATTTTAACAGACATGAAAAACTCAAATAAGTAATAACACAATTGTAATGGGACACTTCAATATCTGCTGTCATAAAGAGATAGATCAACTAGGCAAAAAATCAGCAAAGAAATAATAGAACTAAACCAAACTTGTGAAGAAATGAATGTTGTAGACCATTACAGAGTGTTTCACCCAACAACATAAGAATACATGTTCTTCTCAGCTGCACACAGAACTTCCTCCATAATAGATCATAAAGGATTGAAATTATCTCATTCATTATATCTGACTAAAATGCA
Source organism: Tympanoctomys barrerae (assembly GCA_002564285.1). Lineage (NCBI taxonomy): Eukaryota > Metazoa > Chordata > Mammalia > Rodentia > Octodontidae > Tympanoctomys > Tympanoctomys barrerae. The sequence goes on along the minus strand of NDGN011183212.1, from coordinate 9,899 downwards.
ATGAAATTGGAAATTATTGACAAAGGAAATCACAAAACTCTGTAAACACATGGAAATTAAATAACACCCTCATGAACAACCAATTTGTGATAGAAGAAATTTAACAAGATTTATAATCAAATGAAAATGCAGATACAACTTACCAGAACCTGTGAGATGCAATTAAAACAGTCCTCAGAGCTAAATTTATAGCAGTTAATCCAAATATCCAAAAAATAGAATGAACCCAAATAAAAAAACTTAAGTTTCACCTCAAGCTCTTAGAAAACCAAGAGCAAGTCAAGCCCAAAGCCAAAATAAGACAGGAAATTATAAAAATCAGAGCAGAAATTAATATTAAATGAAAACTAAGGAAATAATACAAAGAATTAATGAATCAAATAATTGTTTCTTAGAAAGAATAAATAGAATTGATGAAACCCTAGCCAACCTTATTAAAACAAAACAAAACAAAACCAGAAAAAGCCAGCAAGATAGATCAGTAGTCTAAAGTGCCACTTAGGCAAGCTTAGGTATGTACAGGGGACCGTTGTTTGATCCCCAGCACCACATGACATGCCAACCCCACCTTCTGGGTGGGTTGAGCTGCCCCCCCCAAAAAATGGAAAGAAAAAATTCAAATTCATACAATAAGGAATGAAAAGGTTGAAATCACTATAGACCCTATAAAAATTTAGAACATTATCAATAACTTCTTTGAAAATGCTTACTCTGATAGGTTGGAAAGCACAGAAGAAATGGACAGATTCCTACATACATATGAATTACCAAAGTGGAATCAAGAAGATATAAAAATTCTGTATAACCCAATGCCAGTCAATGAAATTAAAAACATCATTTAAAAAAATTTACTGAAGGGCTGGTGAGATGGCTCAGTGGTCTTAAGCACCTACTTAGAACAAGCTTAGCAAGGTACAGGGACCGCGGTTCAATCCCCCAGCACCACATGCCAGCCAGCCCCGCACGCACACACATATAAATAAATAAAAATTTTAAAAAAACTTACTGAAAAGCCTGAGTGCTGAATTCTACAAGGAATTTAGAGAAGATTTAATGCCAAATTCTTCAATGAAACTGAAAGGGAAGCAATTGTCCCTGACTCATTCCTGGAGGCAAGTATTACCTTGATACTAAAATCAAAGAAAGACCCAACCAAATAAAGAGAACTACAGGACAATCTCCCTAATGAACACAGATGCAAAAATGCTCAACAAAATATGAGCAAACAGAATGCAATAAATCATCAAGATTATATACCATGACCAAGTGGGGTTCATTCCAGGAAAGCAAAGATGATTTAATATGCACAAATCAATAAAAGTAATACAATAATTAACAGAGCCAAAGGCAAAATCACACAACCATCTCAATAGATACAGAAAAAGCTTTTCACAAAGTACAACACTCATTCATAATAAAAACCCTACAGAAAATCAGAATAAATGATCTTTACATACATCAATCTGATCAAAGCCATTTATGATAAAACAATAGCCAACATCATACTAGATATAAAAAAATTAAAATCTTTCACTTTTAAATCAAGAACAAGACAAAGATGTCCACTGGTTCCTCTCCTATTCAATATAGCACTGGAAACTTTAGCCAGAGCAATTACACAAGAGAGAAATAAAAGGAATAAGGATAGGAAAGGAAGAAGTAAAATTATCGTTATTCACAGATAAAATAATACTCTACATAGAAGACCTCCAAACCACTGGTAGATTTAATAACCAAATTCACTAGCATAGCTGTATACAAAGTCAACACTCAAAAATCAACAGCATTTTCATACACAAACAACAAACACACTGGGAAGGAAATTAAGAAAAGCAAACCTTTCACAATAATATTTTAAAAAATGAAATACTTGGGAATCAATCTCACAAAGGAATTAAAACATATATACAGTGAAAATTATAGTATTTTGAAAAAGAGATCAAAGAAGATTTCAGAAATGGAAAGATATTCTTTACTCACAGATAGGAATAACTAACAATTTTGTAAAAATGGCCATATTCCAAAAATTGTTATACAGATTAAATGCAATCCTGAGTAAAGTACCATTAGCATACCTCAAAAATCTAGAGAGAAAAAATTCTAAAATTCTTCTGGAATTAGAAGAGACCTAGAGGGGCCATGGAATTAGCTAAGTAGAATAAGCACTTGCCAGCCTGAGTTCTATCCCTAGTTCTACCAAAAGCAATCCTGGGCAACAAAGGAAAGACAGGAGGCATCATAATCCTTCACTTAAAATTACACTATACAGCTACTGTGATAAAATCAACACTGGACTGGAAAAAAAAAAAAGACCTGAGGATCAATGGAACAGATTAGAAAATGCAGACATAACTACAAACATACTCAGCCACCTTATCTTTGAAAAGGCGACTAAACCTCTTTAATAAAGGGTGCTGGAAGAAAGATAACCTCTTTAATAAAGGGTGCTGGAAAAAACTGACTTTCCACATGCTGAAGAGTAAAGTTAGACCCATGTCTATCACCATGCACTAAATTAAAGTAAAAGTAGATCAAAGACCTAAATATTAAGAGAGAAACACTAAATCTACTGGAGGAGAAATTAGTTGGAGACCTTGAAGACCTATAGGGTAGGTGGAGAGTTTATGAACAAAAACCAAACTGCATAGGAAATACTTCAAAGAATCACCAACTGAGGTATCATCTTACTGAAAAGTTTTTACATATCAAAAGAAATCACAAAAAATGTAAAAAGAAAACCCACATATTGGGAAAAAATTTTAGCCAACTGTCCCTCACATGAAGGATTTCTATCTAGAATATATAAAGAATTTTAAAAACCTAGACCTGCCCTCAGTTCAAAGAACCAATTAAAAAATGGGCATCTGAGATGAACACACACCTCTCAGATGAAGAAATACAAAGTAAATCTATGAAAAAATACTCAGCATCATTGATCATTCATGAAATGTAAATTATAGTAACACTGAGATTCCATCTTACCCCAGAAAAAATGGCTATCATCCAACCAGGAGCAAATGCCGGAGAGGCTGTGGGGAACAAGGAACCCTTCTCCATTGTTTCTGGGAGTGTGGACTGGTACAACAACTATGGAAATTAATAATATTTCAAAAAGCTAGGATTAGTGGCTTTATTCAACAAAGCTAGTCCCCTAATCAGTATTTTTCCAGAACTGAAAGCATCATACTACTGTGACATATGTATACCTATGTTTATAGCAGTGAAATTTATCATAGCTAAATCTTGGAAAAAATTCAAATGTCCATCACCTAGGAATTTATTGAAAATATGTGGTCTTTTTATACAATGGAATATTACACAGCTATAAAAAGATAAATTTGAGGCTTTTACAGGTAAATTGATGCAACTAGAGACCATACTCATAAGTGAAATAAATCAGATCCACATGTGTAAACATCATATTGTTTCCCTAGTGTAAGAACATGAAAGAATAAATAAAATCTGAAAGGTACAATAAATACCATAAAAGGGAAAGAAACTGCTGAAAGTGAAAGAACAACTGGGATGAGGGAAAGGAGAAAAGAAAGAAAGAACAAATGGGGAAACATATATGTATATAAACAGGATATTTGGGATATTTGTGCTGATATCTATTATTCTATTAAAAGGAGCAACTAATGATTGTTTTTTTTCATTTCTTGGACCATTTTTCAGGCTTATATCTGGTAATCTGAAAAACTAATTTGAAGACAACAATATGCAATGTAACAGCCCTTGTTGGATTCCTACCATTTTGTTTAATAAAATTTTATATGATTTCTAACATTTTTATTATTTTTAGTCTCTTGAAAAACAAAAAAATTATTTTCCCCACAAGGAAAACATTAGAATAAATTTTTGCTGAACTTCATAAAAAATTTATCAGTTTGATTTAGTCTTGAAAATGAGTCCACAAAATCATGGTCAACACATAATTTCGAAAGTCACATTTGCTGCTGTCCTTTAGTAAGATAAATGCAATTGCTTAGGTGTATTTTCTGATAGAAACAATGCATTCTGCTTGTGTTTTCTTTTCAACCATCAGTCCAGGGTGATATATAAACGTTAGAATTGCCACTCTCTTTCTCAGTATCGGAGCTTAACATGTACCAAAAATAAAGTTGCAGAATTATATCCAAGCCTCACACATGGCTAAATGAATAAATGAATTAGTTATAATTCATGTGAAACCTTTGTGGGCTAGGACAGTACTGCATCCATTGGCTAAATGCAGCGCAGACATGAGGTAACTTTGGAGTTATATTACGAGTTGGTATTTCTTGGAGTTCCCCTTGTTAATTCGCTCCAGATCTCTCACATCCAATATATCCATGTTCTTATCAATTATTATTGGCTACCCTTTAAGGCTGGTTACAGTTTCATCACATAGTTTAAATATAGTATTTTGATAGTCTATGTCAGAATATTTGTAAAATGCTATTTTCATTGTCTCATAAATAACGTGACAAAAATATTTAATGTCTAGTTCAACCCTTTCACCATTAGCATTTTACATCACTTACTGACCAATAAACAGGATTTATGCAGAAACAGTTGTCTAATTGCGTTTTTGGCACAACATTCTGCCAGTAATTTGATCATAAACTTTCAGGGCTTCTTTTTTTCCCTATCTTGAAATGGCCATAAAACTGTAGTTTATGATAGAAACTGGGATAGAATTATAGGTCTTGTTTTAAAAAATATACCAACTAATACAGATGCTAAGATAAATCCCTAACTAAGGAGGCTTTCCACTAACTGTGCTTCTCAAAACTGATATATTGGTCTTCAAGTGCAGTTTGGGCTCTATTAAGTCCTCAGTTCAGCCCCACATTCTGCAGTGCTAATTCTTCATGGTTATTGCTTTCTACACTTTCTGCCACTCAAGCTTTGTGTATGCTGTTGGCTGGATGATGCAATCACGATAAGCAGAACACCCAATAAATAGCTTGTGTATATGTTTTATCAACATAAGACTAAGTGAGTGGCTTGAAATTTTGTTTCTGAAGGACAGTGATGATTTTTTTTCTTTTTTTGTGTGTATTTAGTACAGGGTCTACAGGGTCTCACTACACAGATTGGACTCATAATGATTCTCCTCTTTTCAGCCTCCCAAGAATTGGGATTATAGGTGTGTGCCACCATGCACAGTCTCAATCGCCTTCTCAGCATGCCCTGGGGGTGGGGCCGGCATGGTACTCGGGGGATGGAATCCCAGTCCCTGCACCTGGCTAAGCAGGAACTTTAGTGCACTGAGCTATCTGGCCAGCCCTAAGAGGGAGGAGTTTAATTTGATTTAGTATCTTATTTTCAATGATTCTTCAACCTCAGGAGGATCTATAATCTATAAAAAAAAATTGCAGTCTTCTATAATTTCTCTGGCCCTGACAATCCTCATATACTTACTATATACCATAACCTACCACATGTATAAACTTAAACTGTCTCCCCGTCTTCATTTCTGGCAATTCTCCAATGCCAGTTAAACCCAGTTTGTTGGGTGGTGTGTAATGATCCAGGTCTGCAGTCCCAGATGCTTTGGTAGCTAAGGCTGGAGGATTGCTTGTACTATAAACAATAAAACCTTGAGGAAACATATTCCTGCTTCATAGGCTCATGTGAGTTGAATAACATTCCAATGAAATTTAAAAAATGCTTCCATAATAGTCTTTATTTTTATTTTTTGCTGTACTGATTGAACATAGGGTTTCCTACTCATCTGCATTCACAACTTTTTTTTTTTTTTTGAGACAGGTTCTCTCTAAATTGCCTGCATTAGGCTTGAATTTATTATCCTTCCAGAGTGGTGGTGTTACAGATGGGGGCTACTGAGCCCATCTCAGTTTATAATATCTTTTTGAGTGGATTCAACAATTATATCAAGGGCCAACTAGATATAGCTCAGTGGACTAAAGCACCTGCTTAGGCAGACACAGGGACCAGAGTTCGATCCCTGGCATGCTGCACTGGCCCTGCCCCTGGGGTCTCACAGAGACAGTGACTGAGACTGGGCGTGGTGGCACATGCTTGTAATCCCAGTGCTTGGGAGGCTGAAAACAGGAGGATCACTGTGAGTCTGAACTGTGTAATGAGACCCTGTAGACCTGGTACTAAATACACATACACACAAAAATCATATCAATATATTGGGTCTACATAAGCTTCATATCAATAGCTGTCAATGTGAAGATGAGTTTATTTGATCTTTGCTATAATGAATCTTGTTTTATTATTTGATGTTTGGGAAACATTTGCTAGTGGAAGAAAACACAGTCAAACTAGTGTTATCTAGAATATGCAAACAAAATGGTAGTAAATTCAAAACAGCCTGTTTGTTAATCTTGCATTTTCCAAGACAAGCCGGGCTGTGCTGCAGGGTGAGGAGCCTGGCACTTGGGTCACATGGCAAGCACAATGGGTTGGTCTTCCTGGAGCCACACTGGCAGGAGAAGACAATGTGTTGATAGCAAAGGAGATTTTTTAGATTAAAGCATACATGGATTGGTACTGGATGACAATACGATTTTAGTATTAATTTTAGAAATAAAACATGTAAGTTCAAAAATATTTATAGGCTATTTGAGTTATGTTCACTGAAATTTGATAAGTATGAATTTATTTTACCAATTAGGACAACATAGGTCATCAATTATTTGATTAACATTTACCTATTTAGGGCTGGGGAGATAGTTGCGTGGTCTAAACTCCAGCCTGGCAAGCACAAAGACCTGGGTCCGATCCATGGTATAGTATGCCATGCCCACCCTGGAACCAGGGGTCCACCATGCTGGCCCCAAAATAGGTGTGGTGGTACATGCCTGTAATCCCAGCGCTGGGGAGGTTGAGACAGGAGGATCACTGCAGGTCTGAGCTGTATAGGAGGACCCTGTACCAAATAAATAAATAAACAAACAAATTACATATTTAGGGTCCAACTGTATTCCAGGTATTGTTCTATGTGCCTGATGAAGCAGTGAGCAAGACAGGTGCTATCTATTGCCTGCTGGGATCAGCCATCCAATAATGCCCAGGGTTTGTGAACATAAGGTTGATTTAATTCTCCCAATAACCTTAGAAGGCACATTCTTATTTATTAAATTCATGCTGTGCTGCTCCAGAAGTTTTCTTTATTAGCCCTGTACACAGAACAAAAGGATCTCACACACAAAGCCCTGAAAGAGTAAAAGCTAATTTGGATATGATAAGAGTCTGAGATTGGTGAGGTGCGGATCAGAGGGTGGGAAGGAGGAGCGGACATGCGTGAGCCCTCTGGTGATGGTCTATGGAGCAATATAAATGGTGGAAAAGAAGTTACAGGGACACGGATCAGTTTTAAGCATACTTTGGAAGTAAAATGAGTCTTTTCATGAATTGGCTTTGGGTAGGAGATGAGAAAAATTAAGATGACTTCTTCTAAACACAACAAAATTTAAGGGAAAAATTGAAGCAAGCCAGTTCAAGGTTAAAGAGACACAGCTTTGTTTAGTCTGGCCTTATGAATTTTGGCCTATCGCTAAGATATCCAGCTAGCTGTAATGTTTATGTGCACGGGGACCTTTGAGAAATACATCTTAGTTAGAGGTAAAACCTTAGCATCTTGGATAGCATAGCATTAAATTAATGTATGTGGCCTCAATTATTTAAACTTGCTTTTTTAAGCTCACACAATGATCCTTTCCTACAGTATTTAAAGCTCTACTGTTAGCCAAATAGCTCAGCAGATTAAAGCACTTGCAAGCAGTTGCAGGGACTGGGGATTTGATCCCTAGGCCTATTGTGCCAGCTCCGTACCCAGGTTGCACTGAGACAGTGATTGAGGCTGGGCGTGGTGGTGTGCTCCTGTAGTCCCAGCTCTTGGGAGGCTGTAAACAGGCAGATTACCACAAGTCTGATCTAGCAGTGAGACCTTGAACACCCTGTAGTCCCTTCCCTAAAATTAAAAAAAACATTAAAGCTCTGAAAATAGTAGCAGTGGCAAATGCAATTTTATGTAATAAATATCTAGGTGATACGGAGCTAAATCCTTCAGGCCTTGGATCTTTAGGAATGATATAAAAACTTTGAGGATAAAAAAGCAGTGAAGGGTTATGTGTGATAATACTATGATGATATCATAATTTTGGTATAAATAAATTGCTATAAAATAGGATTTCATAAGTATCAACTTTCTAAATATTAGGCTTAAATAGTGATTGAATATTAGAAATGAGTAAAGAAAAGACAAATATAGAGAAAGTGGAACAGATCAGAAATGAAAAAGCCTCTAGGTTAGCAATAGCTGATGAGCACAGGGCTGCATCAGTGGAGAGGAATCATACAGCTGGAAACCACGTGGTGCTGCAGGCTTGGAGGAAAGGAAGTAGACTCACAGGCTGGACAGTGATGTTAATTCTCCGAGTTCGATGTCCTGTGTGCAGGAAGTGTCCAGGATTCCTGCGGCTCACTTAATGCACCTCATCCATTTTACAGGTATCAAGAAATAGCGGCCACCCGGGAGCCTAAGGCACCTCTCCCAGTCTCTAGCTTGCTACTTTTAGACATAGCGCACTAGTGCCACGTTCCCTTGGGAGTCCCTCTTCCATCCCAGATCTACTTGCACAAACAAAGCTGATGCACTCAATTAGCCTTTTATTCATTGGCTAATTCTGACGATTTGAGTGTTCTGGTCCACTTGAGTTGCTGTCTTTATTTATAAGAAGAATCTTGTTAAAATAAAAGAATTAAACACAAATCACACTTTAAGTTGCATAACCAGGAAATGACCAAAGGTGAGAATGTAGCAGGCACCGTGGAGGGGAAATTCTGTTTTCTACTTCTTCAATCTTTTGTAGTATGCACAAAAGCCTTTTCAGCCAAACAGCAGCAGTGAGCCATGGAGAATTAAGGATCATTTATCTGGAAGTTGGGAGCATTTTTGACAATAAAAGGGCACATTAAAGTATAATAGTGAGGGCCAGGGAGATAGCTCAGTGGTATAAGTGCCTGCTTGGCAAGCACAAGGTACTGAGTTCCTTCCCTGGTACCACAAAAAACAAAAAAAAGTACAATAGTAAGTGAAAACTAGCATTACATATTTATTTTAAATAAGTTTTTAAAGTACAAATAAAATTTAAAACCCACTGGTCACCTAAACATTTTCAAAGTGAGAAAATAATTTGATATATCCTTGTGTATTTTAATCAACTGAGCCTTCTTGATCCTACTCTATGGTTTCACTGGTATTTTTCCAAAGTCAATTTTTCAATTTGATTTTATTTTTTCATAAAGTTTCTGAACCATCACAATTATATGTATGTCATCAAATTATACTTTATGTCTGCTGAATTTAAAATGTTAACACACTCAGTATCAATCATAACATTTTTGCTTGAAAAACACTCTTAAAAAGGGCTGAGAGAGCTGAACTCCTTAATGGTATGTACCTCCTTAGCATGTGTGAGGCCCTGTATTCAGTCCTGAGAACTTTCACCAAAGAATGAGGGGGGGAAGAAAAGGAAAAGAGAGGGGGAAGGGAAGGAAGGAAAAAAGAAAAAAAGGAAGGAAGGAAGAAAAGAAGAAAGAAAGGAAGGAGAAGAAGGAAGTAAGGAGAAGAAAGAAGGAAGGAAGGAAAAGAAAGAAGGAAACAAACAAAAAGAAACAAAAGAGGGATGAAAGAAAAAAGGAAGACAGGCAGGCCCTGGAATTTTAAGGAAAAAAATTCTGCTAGTTGAAAATATTTTTAATTTTAATTGAGTTTTATGTTCTAACAAAATATTTCAGTTCATTTTTTTCACATTGACATTTTCCTTTAATTAAAATTTCTTTATCTGAGGAATAATTTTATAACATCAAATTTATGAATTATATGTTAAATATAGTTACTAAAGACAGGGCTTAAAAAAAAAAAAAAAAAAAAAAAA
>NDGN011183192.1:0-14444 GCA_002564285.1 Tympanoctomys barrerae | reverse complement strand
TGTTTGAAGCAATGTACAATTCCCCTATGATGAATGCTATCACTATGTATATATAAAATGTACGAATAAAAATATTCAAGGAAAAAATCAATAAGCAATACCTCATTTGCTAGCAAAATACTAGTACTATTCTTATTGGAAACAAAAAGAAGAGGGCCAGCCTGATAGCTCAGCAGACTGAAGCACCTGTATAGGCAGAGCACAGGGGCCAGGATTCTATCCCCCGCTTGCCATGCTGGCCCCACCCATGAGGCGTGCTGGGACAGTGATTGAGGTTGGGTGTGGTGGCGCTCACCTGTAATCCCAGCGCTCCAGAGGCTGTAAACAGGAGGATCATTAAGAGTCCAATCTACGTAGTGAGACCCTGTAGACACTGTCCTAAATACATTTTTAAAAAATGTGTTAGCTTGAAAAAAAATGCCAGTTTAAGAATTGATTGGCATTTGAACTGTTTTCAAATTACTATAAAGATTAAAGGTACTCCTAAAGCATATGAAAGTGATGTATATGAGCACAGGAAAAATAAATCAACCTGAAAATTAAAGAAAAAAAAAAAAAAAACTTCATTCTGAATTCAGCCAGAGTGCTTTCTCACTAAGTTAGCTAAGCCGGGAGACTCGCTGTGCTGCAGCTGCCGGGGGCTGGGCTCTGTTGTGGGCTGGAAGAGCAGTGCCTGGAGTCACTTCCTCTCTGAACATTTGTTTTCCAGCCTATCAGCTCACGAAGAGGCCTGGGGATCCACGAGACCATTAACCCTGATTTTCATTGACTCTGCAGGCCTAACTCTGTTAGGTTGCAATTGCAGTCTTGGCGTGATTAGATGGAGGTTTGTATCGCTGTCTTACGATCAGACCTGTTGAATCTTGTCATGCGAGAAGACTTGTCAAGCACCAAATTTTCTGCTGAGCTCTGGAAAGGGTCCTTCAATCTTTGTTCTTTGTTGTACAATAACTTGCTTATCTTATGCATCTCTGGGGGAGCACAGCATGACGTTTTTCTCCGACCCCACTGTTCCTTGCTGGCAATCTACTCATTGGAAATCCGGCCTATGCCTCTCAGATTGTGTTAACCAGCCCACAGATTTAATGCCATTTAGGGCTCATTGCCCCATAGATCTCTCAATGCCTGGTTCCTGCTGCCTATCCAGAACAGTGACTTTGTTTCTCTCTGTCTCTAGGGCCTGTATACTGTTAACCCCCTCTGAGTGATTCTTTGCCCCAACCTACACCTTCCTTAGTATCCTATTCTGAAGAGGCCCTCTTCTGTACTATCTGCCTCCCTGGGTTCTGTCTTTCCATGGGAAGACACTTAGGACAGTTGGCCACTGGTTGGTGGCTGCTAGACCAGCCATGGAATGCTGCAGCCCAGCTGCTATCGCACTCCACTTTGCTTCTTCCCTGTGCAGATGAGAAGCTTTCCTGAGATGTGTGCTCACAGAATCAGGGCAGTACGCAGAGCTGGGATACGATCAGCAACAGCCTGGCTTCTCTCTCTACATAGCCCTGATACTGGGCTCCATTGGCTAGGCTTCTCTTTCAAATTATCTTCCTGTGTTTGAGATTTTTGTTCACCCTTCTAGTCCTAGCACGTGCAGATCCAGTTGAACATTTTATAAGTGGCTCACGAGCACCCCTCCCTCTTGTCCTTTGTTGTTTGTTTTAAATAGTATATAAATATTCTTAGTAGACTTTTGCTACTTATTAGCAATGAAGTATTAATGACTAGTCTATTATATCAAGTACAGAGATAAACTACTGCTTTCTAGAAGCTGAACTCTAGACAGTATACTTTCTTAAAATGTTCTCAGCAATATATATATAGCTAAATTCTCTGTTGACTTAGATTTCCTAACTAAACCAGAGCATGCTGGATCAGTAAACTCATGTGGAACTTCAACTGATGGTTAAAGACATTTCAGGCCCCAAGCTCCATGACTTTCTCTGGCAGAGGTGTTCTGTAAATTCTCAGCAGTCTCACAAGGCTCTTTCCAAAGTACAGCTGTCTGCAATGGTTTCCTTCCCCAGGCAGGGACCACATCTTTGCTAAGACTCTTAGCCTCAGACATGCAAACTTAGAGTGTCAGTCTGCCTTTGCCATCCTGACTCAGAATGTGTATTTTTATAATGGGGTGGTGGACCTCCCTCCCCTGCACCTCATGTATGTGGCACACTTAGCCCTACATTAAGGAATGAGTTGTCTCCATTTCACGGTTCACTCAAACACATGTGTGCTGGCCCCATCACTACCAATGCCAGCCCTGCCACAGGCTTAATGTATATGTTAACTTTGATGGGACAAAGGTTGTATTGTCAGATATGAGAAATGCTTCAAAGCAAATATACCGGTTAATTTTTACCAAACTACTTAGTAAAAGGGATGACAAATTAGAACATGCCAAAGGGCACAGTTTCTTGAGGGAGGAACTAGTGACTGTGCTTTTGCTTGTGAATTCATCCTGTGGATATCTAAAGGCATATTCCTCACGCTGTCCCATGTGATGATGGAGATATATAGGTACAGATATAGATATAGACATATAGCTATAGTTATATGAGTGAAGAATTTAATGTGCATTTTCGGGTAGGATGGGTTGATGTGGATTTGACTGGGTCAAACTTAAGCAATATTTAAACATGGATTAATTTCTGAACCAAGCTCCAAGAAACTGGAAATGGTTTTGTCAGCCAATAATTATTTTCCCACTAGATGGCAATATAGTGTAAGCAAAAAGAAAATTGGCTTCTTCAGCAGCCTCTCTTGCTGCTGGTAAAAGTTACTTGATGGTTGTTTCAGAAGGAAGAGGAGAATCTATCCCATCAAAGCAGTTGGTGTGGAGCGACAGGGCTGCTTGCAAGAGGACTTAGAAGGCAGCGGAGCTCCAGAAAGAGCACACACTTGGGCGTCTCACTTGGAATTCCTAGCTGTGGGATCCCTCATGTTGTCCAGCATCTCGAGTCCTTGCTGTCCACATTTGTGTAGTCGGCATGAATATTAATATCCTCACTATAGCGCTAGTGTGAAGATAAATGCAGTAATGTAATTTTAAAATTTAGGTCATAATAGGCAGTCAATTATTAATGGCGATTTCTCTTTCCTGCCTTGGGGGAAAAAGAAATAGAATTTAAGATTTGGAACTTAAGCTCATCTAACCTGTAGGAGTACTCACAATAAAATAGTCTTGCAAAGCAAGGAGAGATGATTTTTTTTTCCTTCATTCTTCTACAGCTTTGCATAACCTCTGCATGGTCTCTAACATCGTTGCTTTCTTTTTCCTCTTTTTGTTACGATGAGAAGCTCATCTCCTGGGAGAATGATCACACTGTTTCCCAGGAGCTTCAGTTCTCTGAGATAGGCAAATCACAATGCTACTCCAGAATTTCTAAATCTCTACTTCTTCCCTCACCAGCTGTGGATTGGCTTCCTGTTTGTGGGTGTGTGAGAAGATTCACCAGCATTTGGTATTGGCATGCGTTTGCAGCCTGCCTCCTAAAGTTCATGGCTGCCAGAATCTGTGAAGGTGACCTTGTTTAGAAAAAAAAAATCATGGAAGATGTAATTAAGCTAAGTGTTGTGACTTGGCATCATGCTAGATTATCCTCTGGGGCCCGAAGCCCAATAACAAGTAACCTTAGAAAGGCAGAGGAAGATGGGAGATGGGAGGGAGAAGTCCATGTGACGATGGACGTGCAGGTAATGCAGCCATGAGCCAGGCTGGAGTCACTGAAAGGCAGGCACAGCAGCCATCGGGGGAAGCGCAACTCTACCCACATGTCACGGTCAGACTTCTGTCCTCCACAGTCCTTTGGTGACTACATTTTTGTTGAGTTAATCTTCAAGGGGGGCTGTTTGTTATGGCAATTCTAGGAAATACAGACTGACACCAAGACAAGTTTCTGTCGCTTAAATGTATTTCCACTGTTGCTAGAAACTGTATTATTAGCAAAAGTAACCCTTTAGTTTAAATGCAAACCCTTTTAAAATAAGATATATGAGGTAAGAAGAAAAGTATTTTAGAGAATGAATGATTCATGTTATATCCCCTGTGAATGGATGTCTTGGATTTTATTATAAAGGGGAGGAGAGAACTGGTTTGACTTACTCCAAAGCAAGTTGTCTGCCACTTGCTCAGAGGATCCTTGGCATTTCAGTGGGCCTCAATGACAGAAGCCAGGACAGGAAGAAATCTTAAAATTACCTTTAAATTATCCAAAAGGCTACCTTCTGGATTAAGTTGCCATTAGGAATTAGTCACATTCTTGTCACTGAAACCCAGTATCGGATACTGCAACTTAAGTAAGGAGAGATTTCTTTACACTCATGGATTTCTTGAGGAACGAGTCCATCGTTGTGCACCTGTAAGGTACAAAGGCACAGGAAAAGAGCCTACGGGAGGACCGGGATTCATATCATGGTAAGAAGGATGCAGGGAGAGAAAGGAGGAGCAGGGGACGCAAACGCATCCTTCCAGGCCAGGCTCCCGCTGCTTCTAGCCTGCCCTCGCCCAATAGCACTATCACCTACTGCACCTCTCAGTGGATGAACCCACATAAGTACAAAGCCCTCGCTGTCAAATCAGTTTCCAAACTCAGGAGACTTCTGGGGGATGTTAGCTATATCTAAACCAGAAGGCCTGAGAAGAGAAGCAAGTCTACAACTTGACATTCCGAGGACATCATGGAAAATTCCAGAATTCCTAGCCCAAATGGCCCCAGTCACTTTCCAAGCCGCCTGCTGACGGTCTCCCTAGATATTTGCCTCCTCAGGAGTGGATGCCATTACCAGGTCCCACACTCGAGAGAGAAGAAGCCGGAAGAGGGGAAAGGAGGTCGGCTGGGGTCCAGGTTGCATCTGTTCTGGTGCTACATCATTCTGGATGAGGGATTTCATAGTTCTAAACTCTAATAAGACCTCCCTGTGCTTTGTGCATATTTGTCAAGACAGGTGAGTGAAAATCTTTTGTTAAATAATTTTTCCCTTGGCCCATAAATTAAATGTTCAGACAAATAAAACGTGAGTTTATATGTACACCCTGTCCCCAGCAAAATTGAGGTGAGCCCTGACCCTGAAAGTTGCCACTCAGCGAAGGCACCTTGTGAAGATGGCACAGTGAGCGGAAGTAGCCCACGGGCAGGGCGGCAGGCATGAGCCAACCACAGCACAGGGGTGCTCAGAGGAAAGAAGCCAGGCAGGAGCCTGGCAGGAGCTGGGGATGAGGCTGGAGCGCCGCGCGAGCATGGAAGGACGTCTCAGAGGGCAGACTCAGGCTCCGTCTCTTAGCTTCTTGATTTTAGCAAGGATATTTTAAGGCTTTAAACTACAGTTTCTTACAATGTAAGATTGGGATCATTAAACCTCTGTTGAAGAGTTACTATGAGAACGCAGAAAGGAGTAAAACAAAGCCTTACTTTGAATAAGAACACTAAGAATGTGGTAGGGGAGACAGCTGCTCAAGAGCCTGCCTGGCAAGCACGAGGATCCGGAGTCAGTTCCTGGTCCCGCATGAGGTGCTGGCCCCACGCCGAGCTGGCCACAGAAGCAAGGTGACACATGACTGTAATTCTAGCACTGGGGAAGGCTGAAACAGCAGGATCACTATGAGTCCGAGCTGCGTGGCGAGACCTTGTACCAAATAAATAAAAGATTAAAAAAAAAAAAATAGAACACCAAGAACACGTTAAAAATTGCAACTTTTCCTCCTCTAACTACTGAAAATTTATCTTGCAGAATTCCTGGGACTCAGTGGAGTGAGAATAAGGATGGGAAGGGTAGGGATATAACATTGGAACAGGCACCTTGCTCAAAAGTATCAGATGGCTTAGCACGCCCCGCAAAGCTTGCTGTCCAGAGCTGAGGCCTGCGTGCACAGGCGCCTGTGTACGGGCGGGGTGTGACGCAGAACATCTACCTGGCAATGGTAGCTGCGCTGGACATGCTCCAAGGATGGCTGGACTGCGACATCCGCTTCTGGCTCCCACTTGTAAATGTGAGTCTTAAATTAACTCTTTGGCTGGCAACACATTTTTAATTTTTAATAACGTGATACTTTATCAGAAAAGTGATTAATTTTTCCAAATGAAAATTATACCCAATTTAATAAAAACATTGTGACAATAACTACACAGTAAACTACAAGGAATAAAAGACATAAGTTGTTTGTGATTTCATTCTATCTTTACTAATATTTAATAAAAATCTATGGTCCTTTGGGAATAGTGATGTGAATAGTTTTGTTTTGGTTTAGTCTAGAATGTCTTACTCTTTGAACAGAGCCTGTTCATTACCTTTGGGGGATACATCTCCATTTGAGCCCCTCCCAGGAAGATTGCTTCTTGGTATCATGAGCTTCATTGTAATAATGGCAGAGAATTATCCCTCTCTGCAGACAGAGCCACTACAAATTCAGGTTTTAAGAAATAAAGCACCAAGACTTCTAAGGAGAGCTCCTCTCGTAGTGCTGACTGCAAGAGGCTATCCGGGCTGCCGTGGGTTACCAGTGGACTAGGCAGCCCTGTCTTTGCTTTTGGGGTCAATGCCCTTGAACTGTTTAAGCTTTATTATATGTTTACAGTACATTTCATCTAGTTGATTCTTTGTTCGTCATGAAATTGGGACAGTGGGGAGGCTTTTAAGATCCATGGTGTCCTCCCCCAACTTTGGCAGGAAAAAAAGGTGCTTTCTAATTAGGTCCTAGTTGAATATCGATTTTCCATTGAGCAGAAACATAAACACAACTTAATTTCTGTGTGACACCGTTGAACATTTTCTGCGGCTACGGTAGACAATAGATGGCCAGGCAGGAGCACTGCACAATGGAGACTGACAAGTCTCCATTTTAGGTACCAGCCAATAAGGTCTTTCTTGGAAAATATCAATAACCAGTACTGGTGAATATGAAAACTGAGAAGAGTACTGAAACTAAAATCAGAGTTGAGAAACAGAAGCACTCTTCATTGAAACAGTGAGCAGAAACCATCAATGTTTGGATACGCAGAAATCCCTGCACGGAAAGAGGAGAATCTGACACCCGGGTGCAGCATAGGGAGGTGTGTTAGTTTTCCATTGCTATAACACAATACCAGGGGTAATCAGCTTATAAAGAGAAAAAAATTGTCTGGCTCACAGTTTTTGAGGTTCCATTTCATGACCAGTAGGCCCATTGCTTTGGACCTGTGGGAAGGCCTTCAATATGGCATGAGCACATGGTGGAGGCATGGGCTGGAAGCAAAAGAAAACACAAGGAAAGATACAGGGTCCTACAGTCCTGTTTCAAGTGGTGCTGTCAGTAACCTAGGGATGTCCACAGGGTCTCACCTCCTACAAGACTTATCATCTTCCAATAGCACCACCCAGAAGCCGAGGCTTTCCTACATGGGCCTTTGGTGGGAAATGCATCTCTGAACTCTGGATTGACCTTAAGAGCTGGGCATTAGCCAGTGTTTGTCTCCACAGCAGTCTCAGAGCCTGCTAACACTGCTAGTCCTAGGTTTCACCTTCACACTCAGCTTAACACCTCCTGACGCTGCCTTCAACCCACTCCCTTCACAAGAGTAATAGTAGGGCAGGTTTTAGCTCAATATAAAGTGGAATTCTTTATATCAGAGCTGAACAAAAATAGAATGAACATTCTCCAGAAGCAGCCAGTAACAACCCCTCCCCAAGCAATTCACGAGCTCCAGCCAGCACTTAATAACCTTTTGTAAGGTAATTGGAAAAGGGATTGAAGCAGTGTAACTAAGAAAATAGGCTTTGAGATAAGAAAGGCTTAAGTTCAAAGACTCTTTCTCTAAATAGATGCTTTATTTTGAGCAATGATGGTTTGCGGAGCTCAGTGCTCTGTTTTTCAATCCAGGTTTGTTGCTTATAGCTGTGTGACCTTGCAGTGTCCTTATACATATCCAAGCCTCACTGATCTCATCTGTGAAATTGGGCAATAATGCCCTCAGAAGATAATCCTCAGCACTGTGCAGGTACAGCAAGTCTGTATATGCCAAACTCACATTACCTGGCACGTAGGAAGCACTTGGTAACCACTAACAACTCCTGTTATTAGTTAATTACCTCAGCCTATGTTTCAAGTACAATAAATAGAGATAATATAAAACTCAGAGATTGTCTTCATTTTTATTTTTTTCTGTATTTTAGGGAAGGGTGTACAGGGTGTTCAGGGTCTCACTTCTACACCAGACTCAGTGATTCTCCTGTTTACAGCCTCCCAAGTGCTGGCATTACAGGCGCGTGCCACCATACCTAGTCTCAATCACAGTCTCAGTATGCCCTGGGGGCGGGGCCAGCACAGCAGGCCCAGGGATTGAATCCCAGCCCCTGCACCTGCTTGCAGGTGCTTTTATCTACTGAGCTATTTGTTCAACCCTATAGATTGTCTTTGAAAAGGAAATTTACATATGTATTGTACTTGAAACACAGGCTGAGGTAATTAACTAATAACAGGAGTTGTTAATGGTTACCAAGTGCTTCCTACGAGCCAGGTAATGTGAGTTTGGTGTACACGGACTTGCTGTAGCCACACACATGCTGAGGACTATCTCCTGAGGTGCACTATTGTCCAATTTCACAGATGAGATCAGTGAAGTGTGGATATGTGTAAAGACATCGCAAGGTCACACAGCTGTAAGATAGAATATTTTAAACTACTTACATATATAATCTTTCCTATAAACTGAGATTCTATAACTGAATGATTGACCAATGGCCAGATATGAAGGAATTTTCCTAGCTTACTTTGTGGAAAGATACATAACTTGTGTATGGGCGGTGGGTTGACGACTGGTGATCAGCATGTAACATCCAGCTGAACTGAACCAGCTTGGTGCTAGGTGTGGAAGGACCATGTGAGGATTGTTGCTATCAGCATAAAAAAGAGGAACTGGAGAAGAAGAGCAGCTGTTAGGGAGCTGTCGATGGAGGAGCTTCTCAAGCTGGCTTTCCTGATGTGAATGCGGCTGCTCTCATCGTTGAAGTTGTCGCTGAGAACAGTTAAGCTGCACTTTGGGGGAGCTCTGGTCCTTACTTTGAGCATCACTCCCTGGCTCCAGAGGGGAAGATGGTACACTGCTCAGTGTCCTGGAGAAACTTGTCTCACTAGCTTTCCTGTTATTACTTGGGGGCTGTCATGGTCAGAGGAGCTCAGAACCTACTTGTTGCTGAGGACCGTGGGGTCCTTCTCGCGGAGCTCTGGAGCTTACTTGGAGCGCCGCTTCCTGGCTGCGGTGCAGCTCCCCCAGCCTGCTAGCGTGTATCCTTTATCTTCCTGGCACAGACTTGGTGGCTTCCACCGCTGACCTCTGGGCCTCCCCAGTGCAGATCCATGAAACAGAATTATAGGAGACATTGTCATGGGCCGCGGGCCTCCAGCGAAGGGCATTGTGATGGGCTCTTGGTCTTCAGGTAGACTCATGCAGGACACAGCTGCAGGATCGAGGCCCTCAGCTGGATTCTTTTGTTTTTAGTGTGTGGACAGATTTCCTGCACTCTCTTTATATATGACTCTTCAGGTGACTGTTATAAAAATAATCCTATAATTATGTGGCCTGTATTTTTTCCCTTGCAAGCCCTGACTATAATAGTATAGATACAAAGTATTTCACCTAATTTATGCACAAATGATGGAGGAAAAAAAGAACTTGAAGATCATAAATCCTATCCTACTATTTCATGAGAAAAAGATATGAACATTTAGGTATCAAAAAAAGAATAAAAAAGAATACTGCATTTGCATAATAATCTTTTTGATATGAAATATATTTATTAATTCTCTTCATTATTGTCTTTATATTTGCTTTGAAAAACATGCACTTTCAGGTTGAAGGATAGAAATTTCTTTTAAAATCCCTACATCATTTTCAGCTACAGTCTAAGACTATGATTTTCCCCACATTCTAATCACCTACGCTGGATTTTCAGAATCAAGAGACATGCGAATTGCTTTTCTCTGAATATATTTAGATGGTATTTTTTTGACATTATCAATTCAGCGTTTCTAATATGCATTCTTTAACGTCTCTCTTCTACGCTGGCCCTGAAATGCTAAGACAGGGACCTCTGTTCTCTTAGTTTTACAACTCTTATGAACTGGAAGTGAGGTCTTCCTTCAATTGCTTTTATTTTAGTTTTCCAATGGAGTAATTTTTATTATCTCGTGTAATAAACACTAACCTGACGGCGGGCAATAATCTTCACAGCACATACAAGAGAGGAAGTGAAAGCCTCATACCAGTTCTTGAGGTTAATATACTCTCGGTAGATGGGAGGAAGTGTGTCTATAATTAGTTAATTAAAGCAGAAGCAGCTGTTTAAAAGGTCAGTACCAACAGAATTCTGGGGTTCAGTGATAACTCGGAACTGGTGTGGGAGTGAGGCCACCCCTGGGAGGTGGTGCAGAAGATTCCAGCCACAGCTGATTCCTGACTCACGTGTTCTGTGATGGAGGAAAACAGAATCACACAATCGTTTTCGTCTACTGACGACTTTCTATGGACAATGTCATCCTGAAAACAATCACTTGTAATGTGAGCTTGTAATGTTTGTCCTCCACATGCAAGGTGGTGCAGGCTCAGAAAAAGAGAATTAATTAAAAAAAAGAATTTAGAGATCTACACAAGGATCTGAATTCCAAGGCTCTATGGCATACTGCTAGGAGAAAAACCTAAGTGGCAGGAAATGCAGCTTGCTGGCTGCATTCAAAGTTATGGAAATTTGGTGAGAAATATGAGAAGCCCAGAAAGGAAAGATTAAAAATTCAAATTAAAGTAATGTTTTTCAAAATATAATAAGGAGTAAAGCACTGTTTTTGCTTATACTCTGAAATAACTTTGGGAATCCTTGAAAAAAGTGTTTAAATAAAATATCCTATAATCCCAGCACTCAAGAAGGCTCAGGTAGAAGGACAGCCTGGGTAACTTAGTGACTTAATAAGACCCTGTCTGCAAAATAAAAAAGTATAGTAATAACAAAAGTATGTAATAATAAGCGTATGTCCCCATACTTTAGTGTAAATGCCTTTGTTTCAATATCCAGCACCACAAAAAAAATATTTTAAATGAAGAAATAAGTAACCACATGTTACAAGTATTTTAAGGTTTCAAAAACATCACAGAATTCAGGACAGGAATATAATAGAAAAATGTGACTATGAACCAAAAAGGATACATGCCTCTGAAATGAACTGTCATGTGTCATCAACTAGAATACCTACTATACTGATATAAAATATATCAACTCTTCTATTTCCTTATGGAATAGGCCTGTGCAAATAAAAAAACTGAAGCAGGCATAGAAGTTGTAGCTTTATGACCATATCGATATAAGATCAGGGCCAATGGCATAAGAAGTGCCTGGGAATATTCAGCTGAACCTTAGACCAGTTTTTAGGAGAGTCCAAGAGTCATACCATATGGAAGGGAAATTATGCCCAATTATTGTAGATGTCCTTTGCAAATCCCCAATTAGGATGATAGTAATCTGTGGTCAACCCTTTGTACAACACATCTTTCTCAAGTTAGAAGACTTCTCCTTAGATCTAACCTGAGTCCCCACCCCACCAGTAATGAGGAAATGGTGCGAGGGCTTTTCCCAGCATGTCTGCGCTGAGCCCATGCCCCTAACTCCACCAGCTTCTAGGGGACTTGAAGAGTGAGCATCCAAATCCAAGGGCAGCTGACGAAGTCCAGAGACAATGCCACCCCAGATATGGAAAAGCAAAGATGGAAGCAGGCTACCATCATATCTTTTGATTTCCCAAGGTATCAAGACTCAACCTACTAACTCCCTTGATAATTCTAGTCCAGGGAATGATTCTAGCTCCTCAGTATCAAATTCACTTTCATCCTCATAGTATCGAGGAGGCAAGTGATGCTTAATTTCACAGATGAGCTGATAGGCTTCACACTTACCTACTTCAACTAGGACTAGGTTACTCTAAAGGCATCACCAAGCTAATAATAATGAGAGGAAACATAGTATTGTGAGTTGTCTTAATTAGTTTTCTTGTTGCTGAGATGAACTACCTGATGCCCACAGTTAAGGGAAGGGAGGTTTATTTAGCTTATGGTCTGTAGAGGCTTCAGTCCATAATTGTCTGGCTCCAAGTCAGGATGGGATCACAGAGGAGAAATAATTTGTGGTGAGAAAAAAGGTAGCAGTACAATTAGGAACAACCACAGCTCTTTCTTATACTTTGTCCAGGCTAATTAGGACAGGTAGAACTCACACCCTTATCCCTGTCACCCTGGATCTTAGCATCGTACCATGAATCAATCCCAGCATCACACATTCTAGATCACCACCTTTAAAAACATACCACCTATGACTGCATGAGGCTTTGAGATGACATCTAGACCTAAGCCGTAACATAAGTCACATAACTATTAGGTCATTTAACAGTATACTGTAAGGCAACTGCTTGCTATTTCCATCGTCATTTCACAAGTGGTGCAATGAATTCTGGAAGTTTCTCTGAAATCATACAGCTTGTCAGAAGCAAGGCAGAATCTGAATCAAGGGCACAAGGTTCCACAATATATCATATGCACTGCTCCAAGATCTCACACTGTTTCTGTTCTGCTTCCTTCCCCCCACCAAGATTATTTCAAACTAGGAACTTTCTGATCCCATCAGTCTCTTCCTTAGTTCCTGCTCTGCCTGATCTGAATTCACAGACAGATCCCTGCTCAGCAAAGGAAGAGAAGATGACGCTGTCCAAAGTGCCAATGGGAGAAGTACAAAGAGGAAGACACAGAGTAGTTAATTTTTAGAAATGCAATATGGAGATTTGTGAGTGTCCCTGAGGCAAAGGATCCTCCAGGGATTTGTCCTACAAATGCAGATTTGAGAATCAGCAGCAGGATGTAAGAGCCATGAGATAGGATCTACTCCTGGATAATTATGTAATTAAAGTAATGATACCTTAGAGTCACTTAGTACTTTATATCATTTCAAAACATTTTTAAGTATATTATTATATTTAATCACTTATAATATTTTAAACTTCAAGCAATGCTGAACCTGCTGCATATTATAAGATGTTTTAACATGTTTCTATTCTGGGAATAGAAAAGCAAGATCCCAGGAAGGGCAGGAAACTGATATTTATTCAACTCTTGTTATCTGCCAGGAGGTCTATAAGATGTTTATGGTACTAATGGACTTAACACATCATCAAGATTATGAGAGCACATCATGTCTTAATTGTACAAATAAGGACACTAAGATTTATTTGTATTTATATTTATATTTACGTAACCTGGCCAAAATCCTATATTCAGTAAGTGTTTGGGCCATATTCTCCCAGGTAACCAAACTTGGAACTTCTTCCTCCACTACAACACGCATCTTTTGAAAGGCCTTCCCCCCACCCTGATTATGTGTCATCCATATATTGGCAGACAATGCTGAAATATTTGTAATTTCAGTCTTGGTGTGGAATAGTATTCACTTAAAATTTGGCTTGGAACAGAGCTCTTTCATGCATTCATATAAAATGAATACAATGAAGATTAGGAACTCTGTGTTAATGCATCTCCCAAGACTACCAAATTTCTCCCCATTTCCAATCCAGTTCATCTGGATGTAATTACCCTTCACATGAACAACATTTCCTCTAGAATAAAGTTTTTTCCATTCATTGCTTAGAGTTAGACCAAAATCTGCTGAATTAGTATTTTGTCAGCAGTCTCTGTCTCACTTGTGTTTCTCAGCACTTGCCTCTACACTTGCACCTTACCTACGTTCAGTTTCCCAGCTGCCTGTGTCTGTTGACCACCTACTTTTGCTAGAGACCTGAGAGTCAGTAAGGCTACTCTATGACATCATACTAGAGCTAAACAGAAAAGGTCCAGATTGCCATCATAAACAAATATGTCTATTGGATCCAGCCTTCCTCAGGGCAACTCGAAAATCCATATTTAAAGCTACTTTTCTAGCATTCTCAGCCAAGGACTTCCAAGAAAGAGGAGCCTGGGACAGTGGACAGCACTGGCCGGCATGGGGTGAGTCTTGTGTTCAGAGCCTGCTCCCATTCCTAGCTCATCATGTAAGTTTGGGCCATGTATGCTTGGGTAGTTGACTCCTTAGATTTCCCACCTATAAAATGAAAGAAATACTCTTCACCTGGGTGTTATCAAATACATCACTAAAAGTTTCAGGCATAACATTTATGAAAATGAGCCTGTTCATGATGTCATTGTAGATGCCTGAGAAGCAAAATGTGACATGCATTAGTGTTTGAGTTTATTTCATATTGGCACCACCTAGGGAGCTTTTCAAAATCTAAAGTGCATCCCATCCTCGTTTAAAATTTCTGGGAGTGGGAAGTAGGCAGCCATGTTTTTTATTATTAATTTTATTGAGAAACAAATAGAGATGAGACTGTTTCAAAACCGATTAATAGGACAGTTTCAATAATTAATACATTGCATATTGTTGTCTTC
>NDGN011183159.1:0-10354 GCA_002564285.1 Tympanoctomys barrerae | reverse complement strand
TGAACTCAGGTCCTTGAGCTTGCCAGGGAAGCGCTTATTCCACTGAGCCATCTCCCCAGCCCCGCGCTCTCCTATCTTTACATCTGCACAAGAAGGGATGGATTTCTTTCCTTGAAACTGCTGGGTTGCTTTTTTTTTTTTAAAGAATCAGCCACCATCCCCAGAAGTGAAGTAGGAAACTTGAAGCGGTGCCCAAGCGTACCCCGCGGCAGGGAGTCCGACTGCTGCAGCTCCACATCTCTTCCCAGCCCAGGGAGCCAGGGGCTGCCCCTGGTCTGCCCCTCTAGGTGCAGGTGAGGCAGAGGAGCAGGCCTCTCCTCCTCGCTGCTTCTGCCTCCCCGCTCTCTTCTCAGACTCCTGGCCGAGGCCCGAGTCCAGCGCGTGACCCCCTTCTTCCTTCCAGACAGCAGCGGGACGAGGAGACACCCGCAGACTTCTTCTATTTCATTGACTTTCAGAGGCACAACGCTGAGATCGCAGCCTTCCATCTGGACAGGTGGGTCTGGGGTGGGCTGTGGGGGCTCCCTCCGCTGGAGCCTCCTGCCACTTGTCCCTTCTGGCTTGTCCAAACCTCAGTGCTCTCTATGCCTTGAAACTCTCCCTGCAACCCCATCGAATAGAAATGCAAGGTCTTCTAAAGCAGGGAAATGAACGTTTCTAAAGCAAACGAAGGTTTCTAAAGCCCACATTGCCACCTGTGCCACCGCAGCGGTGACCCTGCCCTTGGCGCTCTTCTGACCTGAAATGAGAAGCTGCTCGGTCCCACATACCCAAGTCTTAAGCTGACAGTACAAGGTGACAGCATGCCCTAAATATCCAGGTCCCTCCTATTTGCTCCTTCGCTGCTAGGGAAGTGTGCTCTGTGGATTCTTACCACAGGCCCCAAACACTTTCTAGAAATGCTGAGTCTCAGCCTTACCCTAAGTCAGAACAAGATCCCCAGGTGACTCTGCACATTTAGGTCTGAGAATCGCTGACCAGAAACCGCTTGGGCCAGCATGGTGACACACCCATCACCCCAGCACTCGGGAGGCTGAGGCAGGAGGAACGCTGCAAGTTTGAGGCCAGCCTGGGCTACAAAGTGAGCTCAAGGCCGGCCTGAACTGCATAGCGAGACCCTGTCTCAGTAAGACCAAAGGGGGAAAGAAAAAAAAAAAAAAACAGTATAGAGGGTGGGACAGTCTCGCAAGAGGTTTGAAGGATACGGTTGCCTTCTCTGCCCCTTTTTTGCCCTGGGCCTGACCAGCTCTGCCCCTGCAGAACTGCCCTCAGCATCCCCTGCTCGGTACAGCAGGAGCACGAGCCATTTCTACCTACCGTATGCCGACCCAGAGACAGGCTTGTCCCTGCCTCCAGCCCAGCC
Source organism: Tympanoctomys barrerae (assembly GCA_002564285.1). Taxonomy (NCBI): domain Eukaryota; kingdom Metazoa; phylum Chordata; class Mammalia; order Rodentia; family Octodontidae; genus Tympanoctomys; species Tympanoctomys barrerae. Next base: position 8,991 of record NDGN011183159.1, on the reverse strand, counting down.
TCATGCTGACAGCCCTCTCTCCCTCAGGATTCTGGACTTCCGGCGGGTGCCCCCAACAGTGGGCAGGCTGGTGAATGTCACCAAGGAAATCCTAGAGGTCACCAAGAATGAGATCTTGCAGAGTGTGTTCTTTGTGTCCCCAGGTAAGGCCCAGGCCAGAGCCGTACTCTTCCCAGGTACACAGCAAGGCAGTATGCCTGACCCCCGCGCACCCGTGACTGGGACGGCAGAGGCTGGGTCGGACACGGCCGTCTTGGTCTCGGCATAACCCAAGACAGGCTCTGGGTGGGGACAGGTGTGCATGTGAACCCCACCAGCACTCGTGGGCCCTGAACCTACAGTGCTGCCCATCCTGTGGTAAGGGAGAATGTTCAAAACGTGGATAGGGCCCAAAGACACCGGCTGTCTCACTGTCTCTACTCTGGGATGTCTGAAAACTGGTCGTCAGGGTGCCCAGCTCAGCAGCATCCCTGAGTGCTCCCATCTGGAAAGAGTAAGGTTTGCTTCTGCACTTCCCTAAGCTGGGAGTGCAGGGTCCCTACCCTAACCCTAAATGTGCCCCGAAGCCGATCCTGTGTCTGGGCCACAGAACACACCGCGTGGTAGGTGCAAAGGCTGGCGGCTTATCTCAGCCAGGAGCCTGGTGACAGCACTGCCACCCCAGCTCTGCCCAGGCCAGGTCACCGCTGGATGTGACCACGCACACGGCCTCACCATGCGTCTCTCTCGTCCCTCCTGCAGCCAGCAATGTGTGCTTCTTCGCCAAGTGCCCATACATGTGCAAGACGGAGTACGCAGTCTGCGGCAACCCCCACCTGCTGGAGGGCTCCCTGGCCGCCTTCCTGCCGTCTCTCAACCTGGCCCCCAGGCTGTCCGTGCCCAACCCCTGGATCCGCTCCTACTCACTGGCAGGCAAAGAGGAGTGAGTGGGTGCCCTGGACACAGCCCCCCAACACACACACAGCCTGTAGGCCGGTCCTGGGGGGGCAGAGCTGGGCCCCACAAGCGGCCCCTGACCCACTGCATGTTAGTGCTGGGCCCGGCCGGACTGGATCTGTTCTCTCCCTGGAATGTACTGACTGTTATAGAGACCCTTAAGGAGACAGAAAGAGAAGGCACAGGTTCTCGCCTCAGGAAGTTCCTGGGCCTAGAACGGAGAACACCCAGATTCCGACTACCCGGCCAAGTATGTTCCATAATAGAGCTCACAGGACTGCGGGAGGCGCCAGCACTAGCCGACCGGAGGGGCAGGGCGCACTGTGCGTCTCAACCACAGAAAACGAGGACGTAGGAGGTTTCTTGAGAGACAGGACAATCTGTGAAGACTTAGGGGAAGGGGTGTGTGGTAGGCAGAGGACCATCTGGGAGGAAAAATGCCACAGGGCGGCCTGGGGTTATGGACAACGTAGGAGGCGGGAGGCCGGGAGGCGGGAGGCGAGAGTAAGAGGCGTGAGAAGCAGGACAGAGACAAAGCTCTGGCCTCCCACAGCCTGCGCCAGTCCTCAGCCCAGCACCCAGCGTGGAGGGCGCTGAACCTCTCAGCAGGGGGGCGGGCTCTGCGACTCCTTCCCTCGTGACCCTGGCCAGCGGCCTCCCGAATGGGCCTGGCTACCACAGGCATCCTGAGAAGCTGTCACCAGCCCAGGGCAGTCAGCGAAGCAGGGCTCTGACCGCAGGCACAGGCGCAGGCAGGCCCCCGCCATGCCGTCCTGGCTGTTCCAGCCCAGGCCCTCTCTGACCCTCAGGTGGGAGGTCAACCCCCTTTACTGCGACACAGTGAAGCAGATCTACCCGTACAACAGCGGCAACCGGCTCCTCAACATCATTGACATGGCCATCTTCGACTTCTTAATAGGTAGGTGCCCAGGGTTGGGCCGCCCGGTTCAGGGCCGCTGTTGCGGGGCTTGGGACCACGGCGACAGCCTGGCTCAGTGGGCCATGAGCAGCCTGTCCCTGCCACAGCTCAGGAGTGCAGGTCTAAGGGTCAGAAGCACACAGGCTCCCTCTCTCCAGAGAACTGGGCAGAGCTGAAAGGCCTGTCACCGGGGAGGCAGCCCATCCCCTACCACAAGCAAGCAGAGCAGATTTAGACTCACAGGTCCCCTTTCACCCAGTGAAGGACGCCAGGTCGGAAGGTAAGACGGCACACAAGGAACAAATCAAGAGAAGGGCTGCAGGCAGGCCTCAGCCTGAGACCAGTAGCTCTGCCATCCGGCGCACGGTAACCACAAGGGGCGAGGAGGGAAACAGTCACAAAGCGAGCCAGCACCCACCCACATGCTCACTCCCTTCAGAAAGGTGGCCTGCGCCTGCGGGCTCGGGGGAGAGGGCCGGTGGAGGAAAGCCAACATGGATCTGTGCGAGGCACAAAGCCACGTCCATGTATCAGCACCCCTGGCCAGGCGAGGGGAGGGGTGAGGGTGGAAATGCCAGGTGCGGCCAGGCTCAGCCTCCCTACTCCGTCCGCGCTGCTGGCTGGAGGCCTCCACTCCCTGGAGGGCAAGTCGGGAGCTTCTGTCCTCCTCACTACCGGACGTGGGCCTCATCTCTGGCTTCCTTGACAGGAAATATGGACCGTCACCACTACGAGATGTTTACCAAATTCGGGGACGACGGGTTCCTTATTCACCTGGACAATGCCAGAGGGTAAGTGATAGTTCTTGGGTCCCTGCTGTCCCCCTCCAGCCCTGCTCAGAGGGACCCCCAGACCCCAGGGGGGTCTTCTCCGTTAGGTCTGTCTCTCTGCCCACTTTCCCACTTGCTTCTTTCCTCTTATCTCTGCTGCACACCACTGCTTCTCCCCCAGCTGGAGAGCACTCGGATGCCCTCTAGTGAAACAGGGTGGGGTTTGCTCTAAGTTTCCTAAGCAGCACACAGCTGGTGACAGAGAATAGGGCTTATCCTCCCTAACTGGGGAGCGAAGGGGTGACCGCTTGGTAGTAACCAAGAGGCTTCTGTGACCGGAAGGTCCGAAGGAAGGTGGCCACCATGGCCCTTAGCATTTTTATTCCAACCACTGACTCAAGGGTGAAGTAGAAAGGTAGAGAGAGCGTGAAGGGAACCAGAACGAGGCCGCTGATGCAAGCCGTTTCTTCTCGTAGGTTTGGACGACATTCCCATGACGAAATCTCCATCCTCGCGCCTCTCTCGCAGTGCTGCATGTAAGGCGTCAGGCGGGCGGGGAGCAAGGGCCTGAGAACCGGGGCGTCTCCCTCTGCTAGCACCACATTCAGGTGTTCTGTGGCCTAGGGCGTGGCTGCGCAGAACGGCGGGAACTGCCTCGTTTCTTATACTACCATCAACATGCGCCCAGCAAATCCCGCCTTTCTCATCCTCAGCGTAAAATGCGCTGGATCTTCTTTTAAAACTCACAACAGCCAATTTCGGTCTGTAACCCACTTGTGCTGAGCCTGAGGTCCCTGACATTATTAACTAGACGGCTTCACCCAGCACTCACACGGGCTCGCCAACACTGTGTGGTCAGCGTGTGAGCGAAGCCAGCTAGGGCCTCGGTCAGTCACCAGGACGTAGGCACTGACGCGGAGAAGAGGGGACTGAGAATGATCCAACATGGCCCAGCTCCCCAAAACCAGTAGAAACAGCGTGTATTGCAAACAATTTAAAAACAGAAGGGGCACCGCTGCATCCACCTGGCCACTCTCTGGGGACATCAAACCTACTTCTGCACCCTCTGGCCATTCTGCCTCCCCTGGGAATGTCAACTGCTCAGCCACACGTCCCAAGCTAATTATAAAGCTCAATTCACACTTAGCAAAACCACCCCATGTGTCCAATGGAAAACTCAAGCCGGGCATGCTGGCAGGAGGCTGAGACAGGAGGATCACTCTAAGTTCAGGGCCAGGCAGGACTACAACATGAGCTCAAGGCCAACCTAAACTGCATAGTGAGACCCTGTCTCACAAAGACAAAAAAAAAAAAGCAAAACAGGAATACTCTTAATCAACTTCTTCTGTGAATTTAAACCTGTCTCCCTGCATGCTTCCTTCCACCAACATGAGGCTAAGCAGTAGCAGCTTATGACCAAAAATAATAAAAATTAATAATAAACAGTAAGGCCAGCTGGACGTGGGTCTAAGTTTGATTCTTTCATATTTTTGTCCTTCATTTTAGAATCTGACACAAAGAAACCTGAAGTTAGCAAGAAACAATGTGGAGGCTGACAAGTTATCTTAAAATAAGAGGCAACATCTCACTACGCATTACCTTCAAAATCCTAGACATCACCTCTGGTGGAGGGGCAGGGTCAGCTATTCGAGTGCTCGTCTACCTCCATGGTTCGGGCTGGTGGAACTCACTTTGCAGCCCAGACAGGCCTTGAACTCACTTCAGTCCTCTGCCTCAGTCTCCCGAGTGCTGGGATTACAGGCGTGCTCTGCTATACCTGGCACTCACTTCAGTTTTATCAATGTCCAGCAAATGCATGTGGCCCAGCACAACCACAGGGGAACACCAGTTACTGGAGGTCCAACAGCATGGCAGGCTCTCAGTCACAAGGCTACTAGGGAAAAGCCTGTTTCACCCATTCCCTTGTTATCTTACATGGTTTTCATTCACATGCAAAGATAAGGGCTCTGAGGACACCAGCTGCCGTAACGGTCCACGGACGGCAAACAGAAGCTAGTTAGCGTCCTCATGTTTGCTCACTTGGTTCCTGGTTTTTGCCTTTTTAGGATAAAAAAGAAGACACTACTGCACCTACAGCTCCTGGCCCAGGCCGACTACAAGCTGAGCGACGTGATGCGGGAGTCGCTGCTAGGAGACCAGCTCAGCCCTGTGCTCACTGAGCCCCACCTCCTGGCCCTGGACCGAAGACTCCAGATCGTCCTGGGGACAGTGCGGCGCTGCATAGAGGTCCGGGGAGGGCGGAGTGTCATAGCTGACGATGGCCTGGCAAGGCAATCAGCTCCATACCCAGGCCAGGCTAACTTGACGAGCTGAGCACCCAACAGCCAAATTTCAGGAGAGACACTGGAGCCAGCGGCAGACTCAGACTTGCGCTCTCTCACCCACAGGACAGTCTCAGGGCTGAATCACTAGCTCAGGAAGGAAGGATGCGGGGCGTGTTTGAATCAAAGGGGATCCACTCAGCTTGATGTTACCCCTTGGTGTAAAGGCCGCTGCTTCTGCAGTGAGCTAACTGCCTTGGCTCCATCTTCCCAGGAAGCACTGCTTCCATCAAGGCTGCAGACTACCTTCTGGGAAACCTGGATATGGCTCAGGCTCGGAAGATCAGGAAGCCTGTTCTCAGGAGTCTAGCAGTCAAATAAAAGGACAGCAAGGGAGTATGTGCCTGTCCTCGGACCCCTACTGCACCTACAAGGATAACACCTGGTGCAGATAAACACCTGGAGTACCTCAAGCAGACTCCCATCTGCAAATGGCTAACCTTCCCACTGCTGCGACTCAGACCTCTTCCTCTCCTTATGCTCTCCTCACTGGCCTAGTATGAGTAAAAGATGCTCCATGACTGTCCTACGGTGACTTCTCAGGAGTCATAAAATAGGAATTTGGTGAAAAAGATCACTCGGGGTGTTGGGGTCTGAAGAGTACTAACTACCAACTGAAACATCAAAGCAAGGCAAAAACGAGTACTTGGTAACTCTGGGGAGAAGTGCAAAGGAGGGACACCCGGGGGACCTCGCAAGCCAGGACGTTAGGGGTCTGAGCTTAGAGCACAGCAAGGTAAAGGCTGGCGCCCACCAGAGCCCAGGAGCCACGTCCTTTCCTAGACAGCCCACAACTGTCATCCACCTACCCGCAAGAGCTGGGCCATCTGGAGAGGTAGGGCCCTCCTCTGGTGCTAGCTTAGAAAGGACTACATCAAGTTTCCCAAGCTTCCCTTAAGGGACACTCGAGTCCCTATGTCCTTTATCATCTCCCTAGACTGCCAACATCTAAAGCCCTTTTAACAGGAACCGTGGCTTATAACAGGAATGTGTTCATTCCAGGCAATGATGCGTCACCAGGTAAATACTTTCATCACATGGTTTCCGTTCTGCTAAGATCAAAGGCTCAAACACTGCAGGTGTGAGGGAATAAGAAAAAGCTGTCACTAAAGAGACAAAAGACAACTACAGGGATCATCTACTACCTCCGCAGAATGCCCAAAGTCAGCTGAATGGAAGATACCGTCCCGGTGTCCCACCTTGCTGCCGCTTTGCCCCGGAGCCTTGCCCCTCCCTAGCAACATCGCTGCCATCCACCCAGCCCGAGTCCTTACCATGCGAAGGGAGCTTCACCCGAAGCACAGCATCAACATACACATCTCCAACCCACCTGCATACACACACAGGCCACCCTACCTCCAGTGGACAAGGAAGACAACCAAGGTGTAGCGACGCTAACTGAAATCACACCATTCTACAGTGTTCTTTCCACTAAAAAATTCAACATAATAACACTTTGACTGAAATTGCTTGCTAAAAACAAACAAACAAACAAAAAAAAACTTACTTTAACAGAATAACCTTACTATGTCCCCAGCAGCCTGACCCCACTGGTGGCACCTGCAGGGCAAGGCAGGCGGCCCAATGAGACAGTCACACGTGTGCAGTCCAGCCATAAACTTGCTAACCTGGAAACGTCCTTAGCTAAGGGAGCGCAGCTGTGGCTCAGCGCTTCCCCTCAGTACATGTCTCTCTTACTTTAGGTCATTTTTTTTGGCCCAATGGAAGAGCCAGGAAATCACACCCAGAAAAATGGGCAAAAAGTATCCTAGCAGGCATTCAAAGACAAGTACAAATGACTTCCAAGCCTCCGGGAGAGGCTGGGGAGATTACGGCTCCATGTCAAATCCAGCTACCTCTATGACCACAAACTAGCTTTTAAATGGCATGTATTTTGCTATGTCACATAACAGAACTGAATTTCGTATTCACACTATTTTCAACATTCCATTATTGCTAACAACGTTAAAACATTTGTTAAAAATACCAGAAAGCATTCTATTTTTAAAACTATCAAGTTCTCCCAACTTGTTCATTCTGACCAATGCTCAACTTCTTTCAAAATAAATATGTATTTTCCTGACTCTATGTGAAAATTTCATGTTATCCCTGGCGGCAAACTACAATAGGTGAGCTTGTGGAGACGGGATTTGAGGAGTTTGCTGCAGCCTTCTGAAAACTCAGGACAACTTGAGTTTGAAGACAGTGTTACATCCTATTAAGCTGTCAGACGCTGACCTGGCAAATACTGAATCACTGCTCCCAGGGGAAGTCTGGGGTTAGGTCTCTGGGAGTCTCTGCTCTTGTTTTTGCCAACCCACCAATACATAATTCTGTTTATGTCGTAAAGACACCTCTCTCACGCGGCCAAGTCCTCCACCCTGCACTCATGGTCAACAGCACTGACTCATGAGTGGACAAAGCTTCACTAACTAGAGCACACGCTCTCTGCTTAAGGCCCATCACAGCTCTTTTGCAGGCCAGAACATCTGTCAACACATGATTCCTACACTTGTGGGCCTTTTGAATAAGAAATTCATCAACAGAAAACGCAAAAAACAACGTGGCACTAAAAAGACCACAAAAATGACATTTATTCACAGCTGATGCAAGATAACTGAATGTCCCTTAGCTACAAGCTCAGCTGGGAAAACAGGCACTAGAGGCACAAACATTACTGCTCTGTAATCATTCAGGTCCCTGCATGGCTACAAAGGCACCCTAATTACTGTACTGCCTTGAGGTAAAACTTAGCAAGTAGGCAGACCTGCAAATATGGAAGACACAGACAAAAGGAACTGATTTCCGATTAGCACCCATGATTTTAAAAAGCCCTCCACCTAGTGGCGAAACACGAAACTATGGAAACATAATTGGAAATTTTTCGTAAAACATCACACTCATTAGTGCACTTAAGTTTTAGGTGTAGTCATGTCATAGTTCTAAAGTCATGTCAAGAAACAGATTTTAGGGCCAGGAATATGGCTCAGCGGCACAGCGCCTGCGTGGCAAGCGCAAGGTCCTGAGTTCAACTTCCCATACCAAGAAACAAATTCTAACTGTATTTTAGAACTCAACAATGCGAGTTTCCTCACTAAAACCCAGTACCCATAAAATGGGAGATATTTAATATAACATCATTTAAGTTCATACAATCACTGCCTCTAGCAACAATTATGTCAGACACCATTCGGGGACAAATTAAAAGGTTTAACTATTTACTGTTCCTTCATGTTCTTTCACCTCAATTAACACACTGGCCCTAATGAAAGTATAGAAAGGGTCCACCAATTTGTTGGTGGAGACAAAGCAGTATTTTAAAAAGAACAATCATAGGACCAGCGAGGTAGCTCAGCAGACTAAGCGCCTGCTTAGGCAAGCGCAAAGACCAGGGTTCAATTCCCAGCATCCCATGCTGCGCCGGCCCTGCCCCCGGGGCACACTGAACTGGCGACCAAGTCCTGATATGGTGGCGCAGGCCTGTAATCCCAGTGCTGGGGAGGCCGATAACAGGAGGATTACTACGAGCTCCAGCTGTGTACTGAGACCCTTTACCAAATACATAAAATTAAAAAATAAAAACTAACAATCACCCAAAACCCTGACACCATGCTACTTCAATTTTAAAATGTCAACATTGAAAGTATTAGACAAAAAAATGAGACTACATGTGCCAGTTTTAGAGCAAGAACTAAGCTACAGTAAATCAACCAACCCAGATAAGCTTCTTCATCACGCTGCTGTGCTGCTCAAGGTTCAATCGTAAAGGGCTGAGGAGCGATTACAGAATCTGGACTGAGGTGCGCAGGTGCTGAAGAGGCCAACAGTAGAGAACGTTCTTCTAGCAGCCCTACACGTGGAGAAGCCAGGACCAGCATACTGATGTGCGCAATTTCAGTATTTTACTGCTCGAAACCTAAGGAATAAGCATTTATTCATGCACAATTTAAAAAGAAATCTTGGGCCCGGGAAATGGCTCAGTGGAATAATCACTTTCCTGGCAAGCACAAGGGTCTGAGTTCAA
>NDGN011183149.1:0-13390 GCA_002564285.1 Tympanoctomys barrerae | reverse complement strand
ACAGCAAATGAAGTTACTATGCAATGCAAACGTGGACCAAGAAGAATAAACAGGGCTTAATGAGCAGGGTTTCACTGTTTCTTTCTCAGGATGTCTTCCTGCATTGTGCAGGTCACAGTTGATCTTAGGTAACTGGCCTTATGCAGGGAACTGGGCACAAACATTAGCACAGTAAACATGAAGTGCCCGCAGCACCTCACTTTAGAATACATGCAATTAATTATCTCTGACACCTAAGCTTCACTTCGAACTGAGTGCGGCATTAGATTTGACTTTGAATAAAGTGGAAATGAATGAAATTCTTCCGTGAAGGCTGAGGAGATATGGAACATGTGCGGAATGAAGATGGGAAGGAAAACACCACAGGCGACGTCCCCTGGGTTGGGGCGGGTGCCCACCTCTCCCATCGCAGCACTGAAGCTCAGGCCGGGCTCAGCTGAGATCTGTGTTAATTTGGGGGCAGCGTCACGCACACAAGTAATTTCTGAAAATCAGAGTTTAAGTGGGCTTTGCGAAAAATCTGGCTTAATGAGTTGAAATGACTTGTCAAAGTTGCTTAAATTAGATTAGCTCCACATCTATGTTCCTTTAAATCATAAATATTTTGAAGGCTGCTGTCAACCTCCCAAGAATGAACTTAAAAGAGCATTTTTAACTGGATGTGGTGGCACCGACTTGTGATCCCAGCCCTCTGGGAGGCTGAGACAGGAGGATCAGAAGTTGGAGCCCAGCCTGGGCAATTTAGTCACTTAGTGAGCTCCTGTCTGTCTTGGTTACTCTTCTTTTGTTGCTAATATGCCCAACATACCTAATGCCCCAGATTAAGGAAGGAAAGGTTTACTTAGCTCACCATTTGTAGAGGTTTCAGTCTATACTCAGCTGGCTCCAGGGCAGAGCAGCACATGATGGAGGGCAGCAGTTCATGGCTGCAGAAAATAGCAAAAGCAGCAGAGTGAAAAGACAAGAGTGAGGAAGCAAGCCTCTTTTCCTCCCTTGTACTGTATGCAGGCTTCTTCCCAGGTGGGTAGAGCGCTCACACCCCGAATCCCAGCATTGGACCCAGAGTCAATCAAAAACTCTAGAAACTTGCTCCATGACTGCGCACAGCTTTGGGGGTTCCTCTAAACACAAACCTAACACTGTCTTAAAATACAAAAGAGCTGGGGGTGTAACTCAGCATGAAGGCTCTGGGTTTGAGCACTGGTACTGCAGCACAGGGGCCATCTGTGTTCAGACGGAGAGTGTGGATGGTGCGCGTGTGTGAGTGCAACAACAGGAGGTGTCCGTGTGTCAGGAAGGGGCAGGACCTGAGCACAGGGCATGCATTCTTAAGGGTCACACTCTGAGAGGGATCACAAAGCAGGTGGCACCCAAGCAGGAAGTCTGTGGCTCTGTGGAGCAAGGTGGAGACACAGTCAGAGCAGCTGCCTTTGCGCGCCAGCCAGAGCTTCATAGGGAGCCATATCACCTGCTCCTTTTGTATTGTCTATTTTGAGATAGTCTTGTTATTTGCTAAATTGTCCGAGCTGGGCTGGAATTTGTGGTCCTTCTGCCTCAGCCTCCCAGGCAGCTGACATTTCCAGGCCAGCACCACCACAGCCACATCGCTTGCCTTTTTAGAACCCTGGTATCTTTTATTTCAGCACAGTGGGTGTAGGGTGCAGGGTGACTTTTGTAGTTCCTGCCTGCTCTCTCCTGGACTCCCAGATACTCACTGAAGATCTGAGTCGGGTGATTGTGAAACTGCAGCACCAGGGGCAGACAGCAGGTGTGGAAGCGGCTGTTAGGAGTCCAGGCAGCTGAGCACCTGAGCCTCACTGTGTACAAGCAAGGCTCGGTCTGCGGGAGACAGAGGCAATGAGCTGAGGGTGTCAGAGAGAAAAGACCGTGCTAGGGCTCAGCAGTCAGGGTTATGGAGGGTCAGAGCCTGGGCTGGGCCAAGCCAAGCCTGGAAGCATCCTGTGTCCCCCTGGGAGCTTGGCCCTAACATGTGCTTCAGCTGGTGCGGGCCTAGAGGGTCAGTCTTGATGAGGAAGTGCTTGGACAATGCTCTACAGGCTTCCCTGGACATCAAAATGCATGGGATGTGGAGGCTCTGGACATTGGAGAAAGCTTGATTTGGGGACACCAGACAGCAAGAGCAGAACATCTGGTCTTGTTGTGTCTGTTACCTAGGATCTTAGGGACTTGCAGGCTTTTCTGAGCAGCTGCAGCTGCCGGGCTTAGTGTAGCTGCAGGAATGTAGGATAACAGTCCTCCTGCTTCAGCTTCCAGAGTGTTGGGATTATAGCACTAAAGGTTAAGCATCTCCTAAGTTCTCATCCACTCAGCCAAAAATGGTAAAACCAGAGTCATTTTACAACTGAATTCTGTTATGTAAAATAATCAACACAAAACCCCAAAGTTGCTTTTTTTCCTCTTATCTTTTGGCCCTTCCCTCATCTTTTAAAACAGTATTGGCACACAACAGGCTGAAAGCTACAGGACCTGGGGGTAAGGCAAAGATAAGAGAAGAGGAAGCAAGAAGAAAAGTGGACCTCTCCAGAAGAAAATTGAAGCATGGCTTGCTTCAAAATCAAGCAAAGCATTGGTCATGATTACTACAAGTAGAACTCTGAGATGAAAATACAAGTTTTTTTTCAATGCATGCACTTTTTATTAATTAATCAAATTAAAAATTCCCTAAGCTCATCCAAGATTTCCAAAATGCTCAGGAGGGAGCCTGCATCCCGCTCAGGACAGGATAGCAAACGCACAGCGAACTGGCTAGTGTTGATTGCTAGCTGTGACTGGGCGGCTGTGCCGACCAAATTAAGATTTCTCACTTTACATCGCACCAGGCTTGAGAGGGCCAGAGCTGGTCCAACATCACAATCCGTCTCAAATGGTTGTATCCTCTTGCATGGCAACATGATCTATTCATGATTGTTCTCTCTCTCTCTCTCTCTCTCTCTCTCTCTCTCTCTCCTGTTCTTTTATGCAAGCAGAAGGAAAATAACATGGTTGCATGCAGTGGCCCCATGCAACAGGAGCTGACTAACAGAGCCCGCTGTACTTTAGAGTGAAGTTCAATTCAGGGCAGCACCAATCAGCTCAGAAATATTAACTGTGGTGGTTGCACTTTTCAGCTCTGGAGCTGCATTGCTAAAGGCAGTTGGTTGCTTTTTGAGAATTGCTGGGAGGGAGAACGATGGGTGACAGACGACTGGCCACTAAGGGTATCAATTCCAGCGTCACAGGGATGAGCCACTGCCCTGGGAAGTTCTGTCACAGAGGGCTGGGGTGCCAGAAGCTGGGCATTTCCTTGGTGTACTGTGCACCCGGAACCTAAGCCCTCAGGAGGCTGAGGCAGGAGGACAGCGAAGTTCAAGCCCAGCCTGGACTACACAGCGAGACCCAGCCTACAGAAATCTGAGCTGTCCCTAGTTCTTTCACAGCTTCATACCTTGGGTATGTTGCTGAATTTCCCCATCAGTTTCCTTATCTCTAAAATAGAGACAAGAGAATTTCTTTCCCATGAGTTATTTTGGGGAGGAAGATCAGAGAGCACATGTCAAGCTCTTCGTGTAAGCTGAACACTCATGAATTGTCACAGCTGGGGCTTATGTTTATTATCTGGCCAGTGAACACACTTGCTGCAGTCACTGAGTTGCCTATGCTGCTCTGCAGCTTTGGGTCCCCTTGCCTCAGCGTCAGAGAGCGCTGGGGTCATACAGGTCTGCACCACCAAACCTCACTCATCGCTTTTAACTTTTTATGTTGTTCTCTTTCTTTCTTTTCTTGTTTTAGACTTTCTTTTGCTCACCTTACTGTCTAGCTGCGGCCCCCTTCATGACAACTTGTGACCGCGATGACAAGGACCAAGCAGTGTGCCCCACGTTAGTCCCAGTCTCTTCTCAGCTCTGTTGGCTCATGTTTTTTTTTTTTTTTTTTTTTTTTTGCTGGTCTCTATCAGCCAAGATTCTAGAGGGTGACAGTAGAGCTAGAGGTAGGACTGGCTTGGTACCCTCCCTCCAGGTAGAACTGAGCTCCCCTTTGGCTTCTAGCACCATGGTATGTGGTGATCTCCGGTGGCCCTGATGTCCTGGGGTCATTGTCTGGGACACAGAGACAATATCTTCTGGTTCCTCACCCAGAAGCTTCCTGAAGCTTACAGTCACCTATTTTTTAAGGGGTGAGCGTAATTGGATCCCACGAGAACACTAAAAGGCTCTAGAAGCATTCTTTGCAAAATTTAAGTGATTTCCTACAAATTGTATATTCACTTCATCAAGCATTTGTTATAACCCTGGTATCTGGGATGTAGTGTACACAGGATACACAGTGTTGTAACTAAAGTGGCTGCTGTACACAAACACACACAGGTGTGCGTACACACACACACACACACACACACACACACACACACAGCCTCTTACATCTCCGAATGTGAGATTCCCTCCTACTTTGAGACCTTACAAAGGAAACTCACCCAGTGGGATGATGGGATGTGTGGCCCACTGCTGGATGATTTGGTAAGGACAGGACTGCTCTCCCTGAATACCCTGAGGCTCTATTTTAGTCCCTCTGACAGAAGGGAGGTAGTATTTTCACATTATTGGAGCTCATGGGGATGAGATGTAGGGGCCGGCTACCCTCGCAGGGTGGAGGCTCTGATACTGGGACACAATATTGGACTTGTATTCTGAGTTTGGTGTGATGTTTATTCCCAGTGGGATCTTGAGCAAGTTAATTAACCTCTCTGAACCCAATTTTCTCGCCTGGGAGGTTGAGCTCATCGCAGCTACTTGAAAGATTGCTGGGTAGATGGGGCGGGGATAGGTGTGAGCCAGTTTGCAGACACTCGAGCTGGGCCGACTAGAGGACTGTGCTGAGGCTCGGGCTAAGGACAGAGCCGACTGCAGGCGCAGATGTGGGGTGGTGCCAGGCTGCCTGCTTCTCTGTGGCTGCCTTTGTGGGATCCACCAGGGCTGGACTGGGCAGTGCAGGTTCTGGGGGCTTGAGGAGAACACTGGGGCCCTTGGGAAGGTGGACAGAGGCGCCTTCAAGTAGGCAGCTCACCTAAGGAGCTTGCACTTGTGCTGCATAAGGAAAGAGGATATACGTCACTTGCAAGGAAGAGAAGTCACTACTGTTTTACACCATCCAAAAGGAAAGATAGCACCCACCATCCTGTGCCTTCCTCCCCGCCCCACGCCTGGCCACCACACTGCTGTGCCTCGCTCTGTGGATTTGCCTACCACGGGTCCTTCCTTGACATGAAGTCTTGGTTTCTGTGGCCTTCTGTGCCGAGAGCAGTGACTTCCACGCTGCCGTTCGGCTCGGGCCCGAGTCACCTTCCACGCCATGGATGCCACTGTGCTCACCCATCCTGCTGCTGGCGGCCAGCGCTGGGCTCGGTGAACGTGGCTGTCATGAGCCGTGCCGAGTGAGAGCGCAGCATGCCCGGGTCGGTGTGGCTCGCCTCTCTTGCCCCTGCTTTAGTCTCTGTATGGGGCAGTCATCTCCCAGGAGAACCATCTGCTCTGCTCAGCCTTTTACTTGAACTTCCTTCAGTGGCTTCCCCGATCTTTCAGGGTGAAGTAAAACCCATCATTGTGGTGCCAGTGGACCCATCAGTGCTGGTTTTAGCCCTAATCTCTCTCCTGGGTGCTCGGAGCAGCTCAGGCACCCAGCAGGGCTTTCAGTTCCCACTGAAACTTGCTGCTCCCAGATTTGGCCTGTTCCGCAGCTGGTGCAGCCTAGCCCTGAAAGCACGTCTGGATCTTTCTTCACTGAGTTTCACCGGAAGTCATAATCGCACTTTCAATTTCAACTACTGTCTCACTCTCCAGGGCAGACTTGACTCATCTTGTGGCCACGTCCAGTCAAGCACTGGCGGGGGACACAAATGCCACGTTTGATATACACGCCGTGTCTATTCCACCTTCCTGCCCTTCTGCATAGCAGGTATCACCACTGAGTTCAGGTGATAAGTTGTGTACCCCTGAAAGAACACTAGGTCTGGGAAGACCCCCATGGGATGTCTGGGATGGTAGACACCCAACATGCATGTACAGTGTGGGGTTTCCTACACATAGCAGGAGCTCACTGTCTATGCCCTGGCTAAGGTCCAGGGCACCCAGTCCTGGCAGCACCGGCACACACAAGGATTTCTGCACTAGCAGGGCTCTTAGTCCCACAAGGAATCTGAGCAATGCATGTCTTCTCCACAAGGGCCGCACAGATGGCTTCATTCCCTGACCCAGTCCAAGGTGGCTGCAAAGTGAGAGGGGCGGCTGTTTACTTGGAGCCTGGGAAACAAGATGAAGGTGCTGGCTGGGAACATTGCTTTCATCTGGCCCATGACTGACTGGTTTGTGTTAGGTGGAGGAACGGCAGCCCCAAGGTAAGCCGAGAATGCAGGATGGCTGTAACACATTAAGCTTCAGGGTAGCGTTCATACATTTGAAATGATGTCAGCACCCTAAAGATAGGATCCCTTGATTTCCTGCGGAGGACAGGGTACAGTGGATGCCCTGTGCAAGGTCACTTATGACGTCTGACCCTCGGAACAAGCAGGAGGTAATTGGGGTCTGTTTGTTTGTACCAGGATGAGGACAATGATGACCTGTCATGTTGGACCCTGCAGAGGTCAAGCCATGACCCCAGCGTGGGCCACTTTTCCACTGGAGGAATAAAACACTAGAGAGGAATGACCACTGTATGGAGAGGCACTAAGATAGCTTCTCCTTGAGCCTGTGGTCTGGGGCGAGGTGGGCCACCCAGAGCCACTGGTGGAGTGAACTGGGGGGACACAGCTAGATAGACTTTCCAGCAAGGCTAATGTGATTTTTTTTTTGACATTCACACAGCATGCACGAGCTCTTCAAGAGAAGACTGCTTTGTTCAGGAATATAGTTTTCTGTTGAAAAGGTTTTTGGTGAGAAAATAATGATGATGAAGCATTAACCATTTCTAAGATGCTGGCAAATATCCACAGGGCATAGAGCCCACTGGCAGGATCTGGGCTGTGCTTCCTACGTGGGCCATTCCTCTGTGTTCTTTTGGTGGCATCTCATAGAGGTGTCTTGATTAGCCTTGTCCTACTTGGAGCTGAATCTCAGTGAGATCAAATCGCTTGTCCGGAGACACTTTGCTAATGGCAGACATAGGATCGGAGTCCAGTTTCCCCAACCATTCAGCCAGTTGCTTTGTTGGAAGCAGGGAACATGGAAGGGCAGGGACCTCTTAGGGTTCAGCTCTATGCCGTGGGAAGCAGTTACAGATAGCAAAATACAGAAAGCCATCGGCAGCATGCCCAGGAACTACACATAGAGATGGCAGTGCCTTCCTGTCACCCTCTAGGGTCTGGACTTCTGGTTAGAGTAGATGTTTGGGTTGCTACATATCTGAGTCACGTTGTCATCATGGAGAGGCAAGGCATCCACAGCTTAATGGAGCAGAACGATGTTCAGGCTCATAGTTCATAGAGGGTTCAGTCCATGGCCAGCTAGCCCCAAGACAGAGACAGCATGCTGGAAGGGCCTGGTGAAGGGCAGCTGCTCAGGCTGTGGAGGCTGAGAAGCAGGGAGAGGTGAGGACCTGTAGACAAGAATCTATCCTTGCAGGTCACATCCCAGTGATCATCTCCAGTCAGGTCCCATCTCCCAGCGGCACACATTGTCCTGGACTCTTCAGTGGATGAATCCCCTGGTGAGCACAGAGCAGTACAACCCAGCTGCCTTCCAGAAGCCCCAGCCCTGAACACGAGCGTTTTCTGGGGTCTGTTCTGGATCTCGGCCCTGACACTACATGAGATCTAACTCAGCATGCAGTGGTCTTCTTTTCCTTGTTTTCCTGTAGTTGTACTTCTGGCTTAATGCTGCATTGCCTTGTAATGTCATCCACTTGACAATACTAGAAAGGGGCACTAATTTCCTCACTGCGCCATGCCACCCTGCCCATTGGCATAACCTTAAGAGCCATGCTGTAGTTCCCAGGAAGGTGGCACTGTGGCGTCTATGGACACAGACACTCCCGATGCCCACTCAAATTCCAACAGTGCTGCGCATCATTGTGAACAATGACAGGGGCTACGGCAGGGAGGAGTAGCCTCAAGGAGAAGCGGAGGATGGACACTCCCACACAGCATCTGGCCTTGACCAACCTGGAGGAGGCAGCAGGAGGCCTGGGGTGGTGGGGAAGCTTGCTGTGTCCTGAGACTGGGGAGGGAAGTAGCACTGACTGAGGGAAGGGAGAGCTGTCCCAGCTGGCCACGCTCATCTGTGATGTGCTTCCTGAGCGCTCTGCACGCTTCCCTTTGCTCATGGGGCAGCAGCAAGGCAGTCACTGGAGAACAGCTGCGTGCTGTGGCCCACACATCCCAGCGCTCCGGGACCCTGAGGCAGGAGAAGTACAAGTTCCAGAACAGAATGGGCTACTTAGCAACTTAGGGAGAGCTTGCCTCAAAATAAAACTTCAAGAGGGCTGGGCATGGAAGTCTGTGTATTTGGTGGTACAACCAAAAGGGGGGTGGGATGAGGTGAGATTGCCTGCACAGAAACCAGGGAAGCACAATCAGCAGGGAAGGGAGCAGGACCTGTGTGGACCAGCCAAGGAGCTGGGCTCAAGGAAGGGAGCGGAGGTCATCAGCTTCCTCCCTGGTCCTTCAGGGTACTTTCTGCAGAGGGCAAAGGAGTGAAAGAAAACACTAATAGTTCGATATGCTGTTTTTCAGGCCGACAGCATCTATGTGTGGGCCAAGGGTGGCCTCCCAGCTGCCGCGCACATCTGGACCGCGTTGGGATGGGAACTTGCTGGGTGATGTGGCAGGTCCTTTCACTGAATCCCTTCGAAGCCAAACACACAGCTCCTCTAATGTGGACTGGGGCTGTGGGGTCAAAGTCCCTGCACAAGGTCCCGGCTCTCACAGAGCAAATTTCTGCACAGGTGAGAAGGGCCACTTATGTCCATATCCAACCAGAACTGACCAAGACAGTGGACAAATACCTCTTTGAAAATCAAGGCTAGTGCAAAGTAAGTCAGCACTCATCCAGGGACACTTCGTGCCACCAGAATACCCTGCTGAGGCTTGCATGTCCAAAGGACTTATTATAGCATAGCTACAGTCAATCTATAGGGCAAGGTAAGGTAAACAATAGTCCAGCTCAGTAGTTTTCTTTTTTCACACTGTAAGTGTGTACTCAATATCTATACTATAAACAAAAAATGCCTGCTCCTGGTAAAAGAAAGAGACATAGGCATACACCACAATCATATGTCTTTAACAATGCAGGGACATGTAGGAGTAATTAAACCAATTACTTTTACACACTTAATAAATCAGCAATCCCATGAATATGTTTTTATAGTTCATATATGTTGTCTGATTTGTCCTCACAGTGCATGACTTTCATGCCTATTTTATAGAAATTGGTGCAGGGAGATAGTAAGTGATTTCCCTGCATGATTACTATAAAAAGAAGGAAACTGGTGGGTTAACACTTGGGTGGCAAAGTTGCTACATGCCAAGAGAAAACTGGAGCATCCCAATTCTTACCAGGCATCCTGGTTTGGGAGTGAATGGGAACACATTTCTAATGACACCACTATCATCTACTCCTTCAGGTTTTGGTTATAGAAGCCCCAGTTGGAAGAAATCACAGAATTTATATGTATTTCTCTATCTTCATCCTGGCCCCCAGGTGACAGGGCTGCATCCCATGCTGCTGCATGCTTCTGAGAGGCAATACTAAGTTCCTCCTCCTCCACTTGCTTCTGTCTTACGTTGGACTTAGCTGTCCGGACACTCGCTTATGGGCTTTCTCTCTCCTCGTATGAGGATGCTCTGAAAGATGGAGTCTGAGGCATGCTGAACTTCCCATGCCTCCTTCCAGCTCTGTTTTCAGTATGAGGGATGCTCTGCTACAGCTTATTATAGCATAGCATAGCTACAGTCATTCTATAGGGTAAGGTAAATATAATAGTTCAGGTCTATAGTTTTCTTTCTTTTTCACATATAAAACAGATTCCAACCAAACATCCTCTAATAGCAGTAGTAGCAATGAATAATATGACCCAAAACTCTTGAGTGGGGTGTCAGGCCTCCCAATAGAAGACTGCATAGTTTTATGAAAGTAGCTTTTCTTTAGAAACTGCGAAGATGTGCATTACTGTGCTACAAAAGATCTAGAACCCAGGCCGACTCAGTCTTGGCTATTAACCGGTGAGATTCTACAAGTGGAAGACATAAGAACAGTAATTCTCATTCCGATCCATGCCCCCAGCTTCAGGGAGAGCTCTGCTGTGCTTACCATTTGGATAGCATTTCTGTAAAGGACCAACTGTCACTTTTGAGTCGGGGTTTTGTGAGCCCTGTGTGCTGAGCAGAATATTATGACCCTGAGTGACATTGGTTACATGAGTTACTGTCCGCCACCAGCGTAAGAAAAAGAAGATATGGACAGAGGAAAATGAGATCTGGTTCTTATTGATGAGAAAGCATAAATTACAGGCTAAATATTGGGCATTTTTCTAAAGTTAAAGATTGCACCAAAGAAGAGAGTGTGAATCAGAGCACAGAGCCAAAGCGATGCAAAGGCAGATGTGGCTGCCGTTGTGCTGAAAGACCAAGACAGGTAACGGGGAGGATTTGAAGATCAGCAAAGTGTTTGGGCTTTCTCATCAAGATTTGGAGAACAAAAGCAATATTAAACACATGAGATACAAATTTACTTCAGAAATGTAAATTTATCAAAGGCTGAGCTAGGCTGTCATGTAGGACAATGGAAAAACAACACACACACACACACACACACACACACACACACGTTAAATCCCAAGGAACTCAAGTTTTGGAAATCATTTTAGAACAGCATTAAAAAATAAGTTCAGTTTCTCCCTGGCCAACCCATGATCCCCTTTGCTTTAATCTCAGGTTCCTTGAATGGAGTTCAGACGTTCCTGCTGGAGCTTGTCCTGGCCTCCGAAAGGCTGACATTCCTTCTTGCCATGTTTTATAAACCCATGAGAGATCACTGCTGAGCAGAGGCAGCCTTGAACTCCTTGACCTCTGGAGTTTGCGTGTAGCTGTCCCTTCTAGGGAAGCCATTTGTAGGAGAACAAAGAGAAAGTCTCCCCTGTAGCACTTCCTTCTCCATTGGCAGAGGGCTGTGCAGGCGACCCCACAGGCCTTTTGTAGCTCTGATTTCTGCGCTCCTACCAAAAGCATCACCCAGGACGAGAAGCAGATGTTGCCTGAGAGACAATGACTGCGAGGTCGCATCTCCTTCCAGCAGCCCGCACGGAGCTGTGGTTGCCACCTCTTTTTCTCCCCCCACGTCCCCACTTGGTGGCAGCTGATGGATATTTATAGTCCTCTTCCTCAGCCTGCCAATTATAATTATCAATATCTCCACTGATACAAAAAAAGGAAACATCATCAGAGTTGGGCACAGTATGTGATAAGCCAAGTTTGAGCTGAAAAATGAAAATAGTTTCTTCCAATTATGGACAAACGAGAGGTGCATTTGGTGGCAGAGCCGGCATCTAAGCTGTGCTGATGTGGCTAGTGGGGGCAACTTTCACCTCCCGTAAAGCACGTTTGCTGAAGAACGGCAAGGTGCAGGTAACTGGCTAGCTAGACAATGCCGTCTGTACTGTACAGAGGAAGAGAGTGGCTTTAAATATAATAAATAAAAGTGAAATCTTCCGCGAGGCAGCGCACTCAGTAATTACTGTTTTGGAGCTCACGTCCCTGCAGCTATCTAACTCAGCGTTTCATCTCCAGCTGCAGCACAATTTTTGCCAAATATAGATAAATGAAGTTAAAGTTATTGGCAGCCACAAGTTCTGTGTCCCTGTTTGGAGTTTACAGATTTCCTAGGAACGGCATCACTTTGCTTCTCCGGCAGCCAATTGTTCTTCAGGAGGGACAACTTTTCGAACGGTCCCGCCTCTATGGCACCAGGCCGAGGCTGGAGTTTGTATCAGAGAGGTCTACGGATGGCAGGAGTAGACTGCTCTTTAGGCTGCGGGTCAGTGGAAATGTGAAGATGAAGGCAAGACAGATTTTCAACCCAGTGAATGCACTTTAGCTTTGCAAAGCTTAGAGGAATCTTCACACAGTACCTTCCAGCAGTCCTGTGAGCCCAGCAGCGGTGGCTCTGTGCCAAACCACCTTTCCCTGGCTCACGTGTGGAGGCCAACAGCCTGTCACCTGCCAAAGGGTATTTGCTTCACACCTTTTACTTCTTTCTGATGGAATTTGAGGTCATAATGGTCCCCCATGAGGGTGACTCTCCAAATTACAGGGTCAGGAGTGAAGGATGCTCCTCAGAGCCAGAGCTCCACTCGGCATGGCTTTCTTTTCTCTTCTGAGTTTGATGATCCCAACTTCTTTTTGCTCGCCCAAAGCTTAGTTTCTCCAGATGAGGAGGATGTCCTGTGGCCTGCTGATGAGAAATGAGCATTCGGCAGGTTCTGGCTGATGACAGGAGATGGGCATGCAGCAGCCCCATGTCCTCCCTGCAGGCTGGCCGCATGTCGGCTCCTCCACCCAGGCGTGGCTTCGCTTCTAGGCTCTTTACCCTACTGTGGCTCTGCTGCTTCAGCAAAAGTACTTTCTAAAATCTAATGTAGGTACAGTTTAGTACCAGAAGATGACACTTTGGAGAAGAACATTATGTAATTAAAGAACAGTTACACACACGCCACACCACACACGCCACACCACACACAGCTTAGCCATTTACTAAGCAGGAACTACTTCTTAATTAGATTCAAAGTCAGTCTTTCCTATCACTGTTTTCCTTACTTACACCAGAAAAACACCATTCCCACTTGCTTCTGCTTGGTGTCCTCTCTGTATATATTAGAACCACGTCATGAATTGTTTTGCTTTTTCGTCCCTCTCTTTCCCCTTCTTATTGCTTTTTTTTTTGTCTTCCACACTGTTTTTCTCATGGGTATTTAAACCCATTTAAAAAAGTGAACATAATTTAATAGTGAAGGCATAACTTACGTATCATAAAATGCCTATTTTCAATGTGTAAAATTTAGGGGTAAGATGCAGGGCTGGGGATTGAACCCAAGGCTTTCCACTGAGCTATATTCTCAGCCTTTATTTTATTACTTTATTTTATTTTATGACAAGGTCTTCCTGAGTTGCAAAATTTCCCAGGCTGGGTTTGAACTCAAGACCCTGCTGCCTCAGTCCTCTGTGGTGCTGGTGCCACCACACCTAGCCAGTTTATTCCAGCATGCTAATGAGCAGCTCATGAAAAGTCCTCCATAAATACTGACTGAAGGAATGCATGCAATAATAACAAAATGGATGTTGAACAATGTTTACCGAGGAAGCAAGGCTGCTACAGACTTCCACCTGTTGCTCCTACTAAGCTCAAGAGCT
>NDGN011183109.1:0-12914 GCA_002564285.1 Tympanoctomys barrerae | reverse complement strand
ATATGATTTCTAAAATTAGACAAATATATGGTAAGGAAAAACACTTGGGAATGAACAAAATACCATCATACCAACTGAAAGGAATCAGACACAAAAGGCATGAGATAACAAATGTCACAGAATGGATAATATATGAACATATTTAGTCAAACACATTTAGTCTAAAAATGAGACTAAAAGATGCAAAGATGAGTGGCACATAACTCCTTCTGAACACAAAGGTGCTATGCAAACTTCAGGTTGCTTTCTAACATGGCTGCAAGCCAGTGAGGACTTCGAAACTTTTCTAGTGGCTTGGACATTTAGCGTTTTCACTGATGGAGTTTCCCAGGATTCTCTTTGCAGTGCTGGATCTGGGATACCATCTTTTTTTTTTTTTTTTTTTCTGTGTCATTGTCTCTGAATCTTATAGGCTTTCACTCTTTCTTTGCTGATTTTTAGTGTTTTCCTAGTCACTTACCTCTCAGTGCAGCTATATATTTGTTACTTTGGTTCTCCAGGGAAAGAGGTAAGCCCTGGGTGGCTGTATTGTGCCCCCATTGGATCCCTTTGAGAGGACACTTGATGCTGGAAAGTAGATGCACTATACATTTGTAGTTATTTCATGGTCCCACTCTTTAAGCATTTTATAGATCATTTTATTTAAACATCGCAGTACCTCCTTCCTTGATCTCTTTTTTTTTTTTTTTTTTTTTTGTATTTTAGGGAAGGATATACAGGGTGTCCAGGGTCTCACTACTAGATTGGACTCGTAGTGTTGATCTCATTGTTAATGATACTCCTGTTCCTAGTCTACTTATAAGAGTGATTCAAAGAGGCTTCAGTTTGCTATGCAGTTCAGGCTGACCTTTAGCTCCCTAACTAGCTCAGGATGGCCTCAAACTCATGGCGATCCTCCTGCCTCAGATGCCCAGCACTGGGATTACAGGCTGTGCCAGGCCTTCCCACTCTTCTTTGTAATGTCATGCAGCCACTTGTCCATTGGATACATCTTCTTCCTACTAAGGCACATTTCATCTCACCAGTGGGTCATTCCTAGTAGTAATAAAACAGTTTTTTCTCATCATTTTAGAATGTTTTCTTTCCCCTCTCTTTCCATTTTCCTGTTGTTCATCTTCCACTTTTGCTTTTTTTTACACCAAATTCACTATAAGAATCACTGATACTTGCTACTGCCCATTTTTTCCCTTTCATTCTTTCTTTTGTCCTTTTCTCAACATGGTTTTGCTTTTCACAATCTCCTAGAAGAGAGGCCAGTGACAGATGACCTCTCTTGGCTAAATAATGTGCATTTCTAATTCCTTGTTTTCGACCTATTAGCAACACTTGACACAATTACTCACTGCTACCCAAAAGATCTTCCCTTGGTGTTTGAAATATCATCTTTCCCCTCCTACCTTAAAATCTGTAGTTTGTGCCTCATTTTCTCTTCATCTTCCCAACTTTGAATTGCTGATGGGCCTCCACACCCAGTTCCTAGATTTCTCTTTGCTTTTGTGTCCATGCCCATAGATTCTCTTCCAAGGTTTTAGGTACTCTACGAAGGTTTATTATTCCAAATTTATACTCCCAGTCTGTAATGGTTCAGCCTGAATTTGTCAAGTTGGGGCCACCCAGTTTAGTGGAATACACATTGTGTGTGTGTGTGTGTGTGTGTGTGTGCACGCGTGCACGCATGCATGTGTGTGGGATGAAAGTACATCCTTGGTTACTAAATCTGGTCCCTTGCTCCTTCCTCACTGTTGCTCTTTCTCTGCTCTGCTTCCAAGCCACCATAAGCTAAGTGGACAGAATGCAGGAGGTGAGAGATCAGGAAAGCTTCCATCCATATTCAGAGCAAGGCCTGGGAGGGCAAGCAAGGATCCCCTAATGGGGCAATTAGAGCAGCTATAAGAATGAAGCTAAAGGTGCAGTATAGAGCCCAGATAGAGATGCTAGGAATGTGAAGCACTTGCTGAAGAAATCCACAGCCTGTGATCAGAGCTTAGAGACGTACCATGTGGCCTGCTACCAGCAGTGTCACAGGAGTTGGGCAGCCCAAGCCCTCTGCAACTCACTCCTCACCACCATGTGCCCTGGATACCTGATATGGAAGTATAGGATGGAGTGTTTGCTAGGTCTCAGTCTGGATAGTTTTCTTTTATTTCCTCTTACTGCTCCCTGTTAGAATGGACATGCTAACCCACTGCAGTTATACCTTGGGATTATGTAGCTTATTATTTTTTATAGATGTTCACTACTAAGTGTTTTGAGTCTCCAAAGAGACATGGACTTGAACTTTTGAAAAATTCTGGAACTGTTGAGAGTTTGGGAAATGGATTATCATGTTTTTTGGTTGTATGTATGATAGTCTTATCATGTTAGGCAGAATCATGACTACCTCTTATTTAGGAGTTAGGTATGTTAAGAAGATGTATTTGTGCCTCAAGTTGATAACTGCTGAGATGTGACAGTTAACCTTGATTATGCCAGCTATATTGGCTTGGGAGTCGCCAAGGGTAGAGGTGGTTCTGTGCACGTCATGGTACACGACCTTGGGTTTTGTATGTACCTTTCTCTCTAGTCCTATTCTCCTGCTCTGTTTCCGGGATGCAGTGAACTGAGCAGCCCTGCTCTTTCCTGTCCTTCTGCCATGGTGTTTTGGCCTTTGTGATAGTTGGCTATGACCAGGTGACTAGGAACTGAATGCCCTGCACTGTGAGCCAAGTTAAACTTTCCTCCTTCAAATTGTACATGTCAGGTGTTACGCCCAAGCAACAGGAGAGGGGACTGATACAGGCCACCCTGTAAAGCAGTAAACTCAGTCTTTGTCATCATGCCATATATATTGGTCTTTCTGTGTGAC
Organism: Tympanoctomys barrerae; assembly: GCA_002564285.1. Lineage (NCBI taxonomy): Eukaryota > Metazoa > Chordata > Mammalia > Rodentia > Octodontidae > Tympanoctomys > Tympanoctomys barrerae. The sequence goes on along the minus strand of NDGN011183109.1, from coordinate 10,069 downwards.
TTCTAGCTTGACCTCTTTGTCACTAATAGGCACAAGTGGATCTATTCAAAACAGAATTATTCCCTCACACTCAACCTTCTTTTCTTACTTATAATCTTTTCTTATCCCATTGGTTTCCTCTTACAATAAATAAATGTTAAGCAGGTACCTTCACAGTTTGCATATGTCAGGGAATTTTGTAGCAAATACTGGTCTCTGCCCTCAGTATTTAATGTATAATGGAGAAGTTATAGCATAAACCAATAGCTTTTTCTCACTCTTTCTCCCACTCTCCCACTGTCTTTTTAGGAATCCTGAATTTTATTTGGGTGCAGGAAAGCCTAAAGGCAGACTGATAATAAATGATGGTTGACAAGATAGGAAGAACATCATCCCCGGACTCCACAGATCTATAAGATCATCCCTAGATTCCTCTCGAACTGCTATGTAAGAATGAAATCAGTCTGTTTTAAGCTTCTATAATGTTGTATAGGAGCCAAATTGAGGTTTTAATGATGGAGATAATAACTGAAAGGAATCATGGCATTCCTTGAAAATACAAAAAAGCCAGGGGCTGGCGAGATAGCTCAGTGGTCTAAAGTACCTGCTTAGGCAAGTTTAGGCCACAGTTCAATCCCCTGCACCACAAGCCATGCCAGCCCCACCCTCAGGGTGGGCTGAGCCAGCCAAAAACAAAAATACCACACAACACAATGCACACACACACAAACACACACAGCAGAAGGAAGGGAGCGCAATTTGGGGACAACCAAGTAACCTGGCTGAGGGAAGTACATTGGTATAAAACAAAAAGGCATGGTAGGTACCTGGTGCTTTATGGATCTCTGAGCTCATTGAAGATACCAAGATTTAGACCATGTTCCAACTTACAAATGCCTCTTTCCTGGTGTGGGCCAAGCCAGTTTGTCTACTCTCATAAACCAAGAGAGACCCTTGGTTTTACAACATTTTGTTGTTATTAGCAACATAAGACCTTCTTGTCTCACTAATCTTATGCAGGTCTGGAATGTACAGTGTCCTAAAGGTCAATTTGTTGTGAATGAATAGAGGTCATGTCCTGGTTCTCCCAGGATAACGATGTAGGTGGGCACTGTTTTAAACCAACTTTAAAATGATTTGCCTATTCTAGTTTCCTTACTTAAAAATATGAACTTAAACTGAGAGAGAGGTGCTGTACAGCGGGAGGCATTGCTTCCACCTCTATAACCTCAGTTTCCCCTCATTTCAGTAAACTTGACAGTTGATCCCTGACCGTTCTTCCAGTGAGCACAAAAGAAGCACATGCAGATGAAAATGAACGTCTAAGGGCCAGTGAGATAGCTCAGCGGACTAAGCACTTGCTTAGGCAAGTGCAGGGACCAGGGTTTGATCTCTGGTCCCGCATGCTGTGCCAGCCCCGCCCCCCAGGACGTGCTGAGCCAACAACTGAATCCAGGCAGTCAGGAAGATCATTATGAGTCCGAGCTGTGTAGTGAGACCTGGTACCAAACGCATAAAATGAAAATAAAGAAAAAAAGAAAAGAAAAGAAAATGAGCTTCTATTAATAGACTAAAAAAGAACGCAGGCTTTGGCCTGAGTTGGTATCTGGTCTGCCCATTTCATGTATGCTAGTCTGATAATTACAAACTAAGATACTTCAGAACATTACGGAAGTTGTTGTGTACTTAACTTCGCATATCTTGGTAGTAGAGATGACAGCTGGTATCACGTGTTCTGATTTCCCTTAACTTGCTCAACTTCCCAGGAAGATAGCCGGGGGAGGGGCTCCTCTCTTCCTTGTACAGACGGGAAACCGATGAAAACTGCTTTCACCAAGCTCAGAAAGTTAGCTACTGTAAAAGCTAAGCCTAAAGCCCCATTCTGGAGCTCTGTGTAATTCTTAAATTATAAAGTCTAACAGTGTGAATAAATTCGCCTCAGCTTTATATAAGGGATGACTGAAAAATGGAGTGAATTTTTAAAATTTATTTTTATTTTTAAGGAACACAATATAATGATAGAAAAAAATCAGCAATAAAAACTATACAGGATTTCACTAAACAAAGTAATAGGAATTCAACAATGGTTGCTGTATTACATGGTGCTATCTTCAAATTAGTCGTTCAGATTACCAGATATAAACATGTAAGATTTAAAGAAAAACAAAACAATAGCAAAGAAGTTATAAGCAATTCAAAAGAGGGAAAAAAATCAGAGTTTAAAAAAAGGAATTTTAAGTATTGAAAGGCCAGCAGAAATTGACAATACAGTTATCCAAATATCCTGCATATATCCCTAAATATATCTTTTTTCCTTCTTTCATTTGCCCTTTTCCTCATCCAGTTTTTCCTTCCCAGTTTCTTTCCCTTTCACAGTATTTGTTATTTTCTTTACTCTTTCAGGTTCTTACACTAGCAAGATAATATGATGTTTGAATATGTGGGTCTGATTTATTTTGCTAGAGACTATATTGATAAATGTGGTGAATGTTTAAATTTTCAAAATGTATTCTAGTAAAAGACTCCTTGCCATTAATTTCCCTCTAAATTGTCCCCCTCCCTTTATACACACCTTTTCTATTGTTTTTGCCACTTTTTGAAGGTCTTCTTTTGTGACTGGGGTGATCAAAAACATGGTGAAGGCTATTGCCAATGCAGTTTTAAGTGTGCTATGGTGTTTCCTCGTCTACTGTGTCTGCCAGGCCTGGCACCCTGCAGCTTCTGCCTCTTCCTCAAGGTCCAAATGGCCATGACAGGTTAACATTTTGGACTGACCCAAGACACCAACCAGTCATGGAAGTGCAGCTAACAATACTCATTAAAAAGTGCTTCCAGAATGTCTTCTGAGAAGAGCAAGAATGATGAAATAAGTGAGTTTGGGTCATCAATGGCGAAGTGTCTTACACAGTACTAATTTTTAAAATTTAAGTGCCCACCAACATTTTCAATCAGATCTTCTAGGTTTTATCAATCTGGCTCAACTCCTCTTGGAGTTCCCAGCTTATTCACAGTATTATTAGCAAATGAGCATGGCATCTGTGCACTTAAAGGTGAGGGGCTATTGGGAGGCCCTGTGGTTGTTCTACCTGGACATAGGTACTTAGATTTGAGAATAACTTCAGGATGCACTAGTTAGATGTCACTTAGGACCAATCTGTTAATTATATAAGATAAATTATTGTGTGAGGAGATTTTGATAGAACAGAGTTAATCCCTATATGTCACCTGACACTCAAACTGGCATTTGCAGCATCTGGTCTTCTCATTTGTCTTCCTAACTCTAATATATTAGGGATGACTGGAATGATTAATCTCTGGCCATTGCATGGGTATCCTTTTGAAAGGAAAGGTCATTGAACCTTCAACTATGTGAAGCATTAAATTTTTATGATCAAATTGAGATTCTATACAAATACAGTTAATTAAATTTGTAGATGATCTGCTGTCTAGATTTACATGAGAGCCCTTGATTGAAACAAGCCATAAAACATATGTCGAGTGAATACCTCCAGCCTCTGCCTTCTAAGCCACCATTCCTAAAAAAAAAAAAAATGCTCTGTGTCCTGTGTCGGTGTGTGAATGCATGCAATGTGCTCAGCCTGAAGCCTGCTGGCTCCTGGCCCTGCCTGGATCCAGATGTTGCCATTCCGCATTAGGCTTCTCTTATTTTCCAAGCTTGCCCCATTGAATTATGCATAGCTTTTCTATTGGAATAGCTACTGCCAATTCACATGTGTGAAATAAAACCCTTGGTTTTCTGGTCCTATACATCTATTGGACTCCAGGCTCCTCTGTCTCAGGAAAGTGATGGCTGATTTGATGCTCAAGCCCCAAAGCTCAGGGTTAACTCTTCTTTTCCACTTGCTCCAGCTAGATCCATCTGCACGCCTTATGTGGGGGTCACTTGCCACTGCATTTTCCCCATCGCAGGTGTTCTCCGCAGCACACTGGGGCTGGTAGAGGCTAAGAGCTCCCCAGCTGAGACCAGCACCTATATGTAGAGAGTGAGATGTGCTCCTTTGAGAAGGGTCATCAGGAGGCCCCTTTGCAGTCTGAGGCAGGGCTTCGCATCATGGTGAGGCCTATGCTGGGTCAGCATGTATGGGTGACTGCATGGTAAGTCCAGCCAGTGGACAGACCAGACTGACTGTTCCCTCCCACCCGGCCCACTCCCTCCAGTGTTACCCCGTTGTCTCCTTTTTTCTGACCTTGTTTTTCTACATTCCTTTCTGCATAACCTCATACTCTTAATCTCAAAGCATAGATCTGATAATTTTACTGAAAATGTAAAATATTTACATGCTTCCTTGTTATGTGTAATATAAAACCCAGAATCAAACTGGGCATGGGTGGTGAAACCTGTCATCTCAGCACTCTGGGAAGCTGAGGCAGAAAGGATGCAAGTTCAAATTTGCCCTTGGAAATTGAGTGACCTACAGCAACCCTGTCTCAAAATAAAAGGTGGGGAGCTGGGATGTAGCTTAGTGTAGAGGCCCTGCCTTCAGCCCCTAGTCAGTGCCAGAAAAAACATCACAATCCTTTCTATGAGTACAAGTTCCCCATAACTGCCCCCTTCCCCCAACTGCTCCTGCCATTTTTCTGTCTGGTTACTCCAAACATGTGTCTCCCTGCTTGGGCTTTAGCATCTTTCTAGATGATTTGCTCCTCCTCCTCAGTCTCAGTTCAGACATTTCCTATTGACAAAGGCATTAACTGACCCACTTGCCTAAAATCTGTCCATCCCATGAGCCATCAGCATCACCCTTCCATCATGACACTGCCCAGCTTATTGTTCTACCTAATCTGCAATCAGCTCATTGTCTGCATCTCCCAGAATATGAACCTCTTGGGAGGCAAAGGAGGTGCCAAATTCCTCAGAATTGTGCCCCTAGGACCCAGAAGGGTGCAGTAGTTGGCACACAGTAGGCACTCAGCGAAAGCTCCTGATTGAAGGAGGGAAGATGGCATCAGAGCAGGGAAGGGTCAGTGCCAGCGAGCAAGGACGCTCAGCAAACAAGCTTGGGAGGTGCTTTAACAGCAAGCTTCCCTGAAGCAACCTGCGAATGCTTTTGTTCGTACTTTGTTCCCATTCTTTACCTGTGAACCTGTGTGATTCAGTTAAGAAAGCTGGATAGGACTTGCTTATGAGCGCTGCGTTATTAGTTTCAGGGAGACACTGACTTTCAAAGGAGGTTGAACATCTCTCCCACGCGCAAACCGAGGCTTTGTTATCGAGAGAACTTTCTGCGGAAGGACAGCCCGCTACAAGGTCGAGAGTCTCGCTGTCATTTGCTTTCCAGGCACCGTGAGCTAAGCAGCGTTGTTTAACCTTTTGGAAGCTGTGTATGAAATTTACATTAGCAGGGTGGTGCCTTGCAGTTACAGATGGTTTACCTGATGAATAACAATGGAGCCCTTTGCTCTCAGAAATTATCTTCTTTCTGTTGAGAAGAGCCAGGGAATCCATAAAAATGCGGCAAAGACGAGAGAGAATCCTTTCCTCTAAGGTTGCTAAGGAGAATGATTTAGGGGCAAAGCGGACCCCAGAGAAAGCTGCTGGGAGAATCCCATAGAGACCTTTGCTTTTCTATCCCCAAGAATGACTTAGGACCAATATTTGCTTTTTGTATTTAGAGGTATCTAGGGCTGGGTGTGGTGGCACATGCTTGTAATCCCAGCACTAGAAGGCTGAGGCAGGAGGAGCACTGAGTTCTAGGCCAGCCTGGGCTACGGAGTGCAAGGCCAGTCTGAGCTGCATAGTAAAATCCTGTCTGAAATAGACTTTTTTTTTAAACAGAAGTATATACATGCCTAGCAGAGAGTAGGTCCTACAGAGAAACCATCCCACGTGCTTGGTATTTAGGAATATGTATTAAATAGAGGACTCACCCATGAGCTGGGAAGCAGCATTATGACACAATCAAGGCAGTGCCACTCTGAACCTACAAATTTAGTTAATGACCTTTAAAAATCTCTGTCCTTGTAGACACTGATGATCCCAGTGGGAGTGGTGTTTTTCTCTCCCTTGCCTCTCTCTCCTCCCCTGCTCCCTCCCTCCTTCCTTCCTTGTTCCTCCTTCCTGTTTTCTCCTCTCCTTCCTTCTCTTTCTTCATTCTCAGCAGTTTTAGGTTATGGAAAATTGAGAGGAAGTTGAGCAGTTTTATTTTGTTTTATTTCTCTACCTCCCTTCAATCCCCTGTGAGTCACGTCTTATTAGCAGGGCACGTTTGTAGCAGCTGATGAAACAATACTGCTGTGTTCTTCCTAACTGGAGGGCACAGTGTATAGTAGAGCTCACTTTTTGTTTGACAGTTCTGTGAGTTTTGACACACCTATAATGTAATGTCCCCATTGCTGCACTATCTTACAGAGGAATTTTTCTACCCTAAAAATTTCCTTTGGTTTATACACCTTTCCCTTCTTATCTCTTCACCTGAACATCTCTGATAGTCTTTCTTTATTCTCATTTTTAGAAATGATGGTAAAATTTATATACCACTTAAGTATGCTTAATATCAAATTTAATAGCAGTATGTACAATGATCTGCTGTCTTTCTACTGGCTTGGGGCTTTTGCCTTTTTCAGGATGTTAAATAATTGGAATCCTAGATTGTATAGTCTTTTCATACTGTCTTCTGTCACCAAAAGATGCACATCAGTGGAGCTCTGAGGTTGTAGTGCTCATGAGAATTTCAGTCACCAGAAGTCCCATCATGGACATGGACCTGGAATAACGGTGATACTGGGAGGTTGTTTAGTCCTTTCTGAGTTGCTATAACAGAACACCTGAGACTGAATATTTTACAAAGAAGAAAGGTTTATTTTGGCTCATTGTTCTGGCGGCTGGAAAATTTGGAGCTGTATTGCTTAGTTTCTGTAATGGTTTGGTGAAGAAATGTCCCCAAAAGTCTCATTCTGCAGTGGTGTTCAGAGATGATTGGATATTGAGAATGTCCATCTTGGCCATGTGTTAATTGGTGTCTCTGTAACAGGACAGCCTACGGCGAGGTGGACGAGTTGGACGAGGAGGAGGGGGTGGGTCTAGGGAGGGAGTGTCAGGCACTGGGTTGTGCCCTCGGAGGGAGTATTTTCTTCCTAGCCCCCAGCCCCAATCCCTTGCAACTCCCCCTTTCCTGCTCCCTGGAGGCCAGCTGCTCTCCTCTGCCAGCTCCCTTCTGCAGTGCCACTTCTGCCACACCACAGGCCTGAAGGCAGGGGAGGCAGCTGGCCATGGGCTGACACCCCCGAGTCCACGAGCCCAAGCAAGCCCTTCCTCTGTACGCGGCAAGCCCCGGTGTTTCATTGCAGCAATGGACATGGGCCTCACGCAGAAAGGTAGAAGGGGAAGTAGCGCGTGTGGAAGGGAGGAGGGGAAAGGCCGGCTGGGTGCTTTACAACAGCCTGCTTTTGGGTTACTGACCTGTGTTTTCAGGGATTACAGAGCCCGGTTGAAGGGCCCCGCCCACCCCCACGGCCACACACAGTCCACCAGGTGCTGCCTGCTAACACCAAGGAATGTGGCCTCAGGGCACATTTTGGTGAAGACAAAGCACACCGTGGCAGGAGAGCACTCCCAGGACATGGAGAAACTTAGACTGGAGGAGTTTTCTAGTGGGATGATTTGAAGCAGAGTAGCTAACTCATATTGAGATGTACCTGTGATTACTACATTCGGCCCTTTTAAATACTATTGTTTCTGTTTATTTTGATTTTAAAGATTGTAAATTTTATTTTAAAATGTACCTAGAGATCTTCATAAGAATTCAAAATGCGTTTGCTTCATCTAACAAAATGGAAAAATAAAACGTTATGTTCTCTGATGAGTAACATACTAAGCTGCTATAATCAGAATAAAAACCTAAAGGATAGATCCTGTCTACATAGAAAGAACAGATATTAAGTTAGTGCTTGTGAGTCGAGTAATAGCTAACTTGTGATAAAGGGAAAGTTTTGTTGGCACAAATCAGAGTAAGCAAGGGATTAAGCAAGGGATTCCTGAAAGGCTTAATATGAAACTCACAAAAGAAATGATCATTTATTTTACCCGTGTTTTCACATTGGGAACTTTTATTTATTGACAGCATGAATAGAGGAGAATGCAGGGTTAGAGACAAGATTAAATGTGACATCAGAGACAAGATTAAATGTGTACCATTTGGGGCTGATTGTGAGGTGGGTACACTAATTATAAGCACACAAGACAAGTTAAATCAATTGTGCCAATGTTAAAGGGGCACTTTGGTGGGTACTGGCAATACAGTGGAGACCAGACACACCAGTGACCTAAAGAAGCAGGTAAATCTGTGCAGATGAAGTTCTGTGATAAACAAAGTAAAATGCATATAAGCTCAGAAAGGGATTGATGCTATGGAGGAAAACAAAGCCTGGTGGAGATTAGTGTGTTTGGGTGTCTATTTCAGATAAGGTGGTTGGGGCAGGCCTGTCTGGGTGAGTGACATTTGAGCAAGATGTCTACTTAGAGGGGACCAGCTATGAATAGGTTTTGGAGGCGATCATTCTAAGTAGAGGCAACATCAAGAACAAATGTCTCCAGGCTGGAATTAGGTTGGCATAGCCAAGGAAAGAAAGCTAGGATGACCTGATTCCCATGAGTAAGTAGTGAACGGGATAAAAACTGAGTTTGGAGGGGCAGACAGGGCCCACAGCACAGATGCGCAGGTAGTCCAGGGAAAATAATTTGGGTTTTATTCTAAGTGTGTCGGGAAGCCATCTGGAGGGTTGGAGCCAGGAAGTGACATGATCCGGCAACATTTTAAGAAAGATTATTCTGGCTTCTGTGTTAGAAATGGCTGAAAGGAAGGAGGGAGGTAAGAATAGAATAAAGAGGCCAGGCAAGAGCCTCTGTCTGGACTTCCAGCCAGAGCCTCACGGGTCTGCATGTAGGGGCACCATGGCTTACTGTTGACTGGGAGGAGCAGGGATGGAGAAGCGAAGCAGCCCAAAAGACTGGTGGGTGGGTTGGACACTGGCGATAATGGATGCAAGCAGAGGTTTTGAGGGTCAGAAGGGAGTGTTTTCCCCTCTCACTGGGGTGTTTGGGAGCCTTTCTTGGAAAGGTAGAGCTGTGGCATCTGAGTGGAGGTAGTGGGGTGGGAAGGTAGACCAGGAAGGAGCCTGTTCTGTTTAGACCAAGGCCAGCATGGTGTTAGGAACTGATATGAGAAAATGCGGAGCTCAGTCTGCAAAGAGAGACTGGGAAGGGCCTGAAATGCCAGGCTAATATTTGATTTTCTGAAGTGAGGAAGGATATCTGTCAGAAGAGAGTTAGAGAGTTTAATGGCAAGAACCTGGAAAATTACCAAGAACCTTGAACAAGGAGGACTTTTTCTGTGTGTGTGTGTGTGTGTGTGTGGTGTGGCTCAGTCTGCCCTGGGGGTTGATGTGGCTTGTGGTTCTTATTTTTTTTTCTGTTATTTATTTATTTATTTATTTTTCGTTTACTGAGAAACAAACAGCAATGAGACAGTTTCAAATCGAATTGGCAGAATTCCAACAATCAACATGGTGCATAGTGCCTTCCCAGTGGTCAAGCGGAAGACCCAATACTATTATGGACTGCTGGACTATTTTGGAATGTTTTGCTGAGTTCACACACCTATAATATTTAAATGATGGAACTATTCAAAGAAAGGAGATATAGATGAATGACCATTTTGTATCTGTGTATTCAAGGTGGTTGGGATAGATGTATCTCTACATTCTCTTAATTCAAGGAATAGAGGCATTTGTTCTAATAGTGTTCGTAAATAGGATATCATGATGGGTCTTGTACAGCAAATGATCACTGGCTTGTGGTTCTGAGGAATCTAACTGTGGTCCCCGTGCTTGCCTAAGCTTTCCTAAGGAGGCCCTATAGACGCTGAGCTACCTCACCGGCTCCTATTTTTCTTTTTTTTCTATATTATTCATTTTATTGAGAAAAAATTGCAATGAGACAGCTTCAAAACAGGTTAGTAGGAGAGTTACAACAATTAATACATTGCATGTTGTTGCCTTTGTGTTAGTCATTCATAGCACAAGATGCAGACATGATATCCTGTCCAAACACTATTAGTACAAAACTTTCTTC
>NDGN011183090.1:0-12976 GCA_002564285.1 Tympanoctomys barrerae | reverse complement strand
CAGGGAGATGGCTCAGTGGAATAAGCGCTTCCCTGGCAAGTGCAAGGGCCTGAGTTCGATACCTGGTTCCACCAAAAAAAAAAAAATAAAAAACAAAAACAAAAAAAGATTCTGGATAATATTTTATTAAGGTATGATTATTATTGTACCATTGTATTGCAGTTATTTGTTGTTTAGGAGCTCTGATTGTTTACAGATACACAGTGAAAGTTCATGAAGGAAATAATATGAGATCTAAGATCTGCTACAAGATGCTGCTGAGGGAAGGATGGAGCCCGGTGAAACAGCACTGGTTCTGAGTTGATAATTGTTGAGGTGGGGGAACGGGCACATGGGGCTTCATTACACTGTTTGGTTGAATTTTTACCTTTTATAGTTTTGAAATTTTCCATAATAAAAAGTTATAAAAACACTAGGCCTCACCCCTAGAGATCCAAATTCATTAGTCTGGGTTTCAGCTCAGGCGCTGGTAGCTTTTTAAGTCCCCCTGGGTGTTTCTAATCCTTTGCCAAGGGTGAGAACTATTGTAATCATTGGGCCTGTGTAGGACCCAGGAAGAGCTTATTGGAAAGGGAACTGGCCAGAGGCCAAAGAGCACAGGGTCCTGGATCTTGGGGGAAGGAGGAGGGAGAGGGAAGAGTCAGGGGCAGGGCAAAGACTTCAGGCTTGGTTGAAGAAGGGGAGAAGAAATAAAGATAGGTAGGAGACAAGGAAACATTTTTTGTTTCCCGAATTTAAAATTCTGGGCCAGATTCTGCATATAAGAATGTTAATTATTTAGGAAAAGTTGGCAAAACAAGATTGTTAGCCCCAAACTTACTTTGTCTATCTCATACCCCTTTACAACTAACAGCACCAAGATAGAAGTAACTGAAGGAATTCTCAAGGTTTGCATGGATACTCATTTGCTAGTTTTGTGTAACACCCAGTCCCAGGCCTCCCCCATAGGAGGCCTAGAAGTCTTCCGTCATTGTCCTAAACTTGTGGTCACCTGGGTCCAAGGGAAAGCAGAGCCCCAAGACCACCAGCGCAGATCACCTCTTCCGAACAGGACCACCTTGGCTAATCCTTAAACGCTGTCTTTTGCCTTTGTGAGTGGGCCAGTCTGAGCGCCGTATCAGTGCAAGCCCCTTCCGCTGGCTCAAGCTGGGAGTCTCCCCTGCTTCCCTCCCATTCTAACTCCATCTAGTAAAATATGTCCTTAAATTCTATTTCCATGACATGAGTCTGGCTTGAGGTCCCCATCTGGTGACAGGGTGACTGTGGAGTGAGGGTCACTGGAAGAGGGAACAAGTCAGGACTGGGAGCTTTGGGGGTGTCTGGAGAAGGCACTGAGTGTGTTTTGGACACACTGACCTAGAAGAGGCCTGGGTGACTTTGGCGGTGACAGCCCCTAGGCAGTAGAGCTGTGGGTAGAGTCATGTGAAGACCCTGAAGCGACACAAAAACCTGAGCCCTCACAGACCACCCCTTAAACTGCTACAGAGGTGGGGTGGCTGTCACCAATGACAGCATCCTGGTCCTGGCCCCATTCTCACCTCTCTATCCTGTTCTCCTCCCTCAGATAGAAACCCCAGAGGGAGCTGGCCAGAAGAGGGCTGTGCCTTGCTGGGCAGGGCTGAGTCTTGGGCTATTTCCACATCCTGTCCTAACAGCTCATGCAGATCACAGCACTGGTAGAACAAATGAATGTCATGAGGTGATGCAGCGCTGCAGGAGAGCCTCACAGCATCAGACAGGGCCACCTGAGCCAGTGACCGATGGATCAGACTGGCTGGGAACAGCCAGTACACATTTATTCCACTCACATTTCCTGGATGCCTGTGTCTTCCAGGAACCCTGCTAGGTCAGGGTGAACAGGAAGCCTAGTCCCTGGGAACTAGATTCTAGTGGCGAGGCAGGCTGGTATACTAGCAAACAGAGACATTCCAGGTGTGGGTTTTATCAAATGAATTTTCAGCGGTGGGAGCTCAACAGAACCTCAGAGTTACCTCAGGCTGTCAGGAAAGTTGCTCAGCATCCCAGTTTCTTGAGCATTGACTTATTCCTTGGCCTGCTCTCCCCTCCCCCCTTCCCTCCCCCTCCCCTCCTTTCCCCTCCTCCCCTCCTCTCCCCAGGACCCAGAGCTGCTCTGCAGGAGCAGGGACTTACCACTGAGTCCAGGAACTGAATGTAGCACTCCAGCCCAGGCCTGGTTTCACAGAACTGTCGGAAAAGCAGCCTCCCAATCGGCTGCTTGTCACATAAACTGCAGTAATCTCTGTCTGGAGACAAGATAAGAAGAATATAGTGAGACAAAGGAGAGGGCTGCCCCACTGGCCTCCCCCTGGGTGAATGGAGCCCCAGCTGAATGGAGCAAGGTGATGATGGCAAACTCTCAGGGTCCTGTGCATCTCACAGACTCTGCAGACACAGAGATGAGGTCAGAGCACAGGAGGGCCCCAGTCATCACCCAGCATCGATTCCCACCCCCTCCACTCTCGTGGAGCCCTGATGCTATATGAAGAGCCCAGTGGTTCTGGAGACTATGGCTGTGTCCCCTGACCAGCCAATCAGTATGGCAATTCCCCCATTCCAGCAACTGGTCAAGCTGGCAGGCATGTGACCTAAGCCCACCATTCAGAGGACCACTGACTTTACAGCCGAAGCCAGGGCAGAGGTGCTCTCTCTGGAGGCTGGAGTGTGGATGAGGCCAGGGTTCGCTTCAGTGCCCTTTACCGAAAAAGGAGACTCTGGGAGGAGGTCAGAGCTGGAAAATGAACAGGGAGAGCCAGGCCCCTGATGATGTCATAGTTCTCTGGATCAAACCATGCCTGCCTGGCACCCAAACCACATCTGAAAAGCTTATTTATGAGGCAACATGTTGCCTTTGTTTAGAACAGTTCAAAAAAATTTCAAATTACTGACAAGTCAAAGCATCCTAATAAGTACAGTAAAAAAAAAAAAAAAAAAAAAAATTTTACCCAACTGGAGCAAAGCCTACTTTTTAGGATGCTTCAAGCCTAGCATTTCTCAGCTGAGAAGCTAGACTCACAGACACAGGAACTGACCCACCGATAGCCACTCAATAGCCAAGACAACTCTGCAGAAGAAACAGTGCAAGAGTGACCGCCAAAAGGTCCAGAGATGGGCGTGCTAGTCGTGAATTGCTTTGCAACGTCAAATACCTCACTCACTCTCTCTGAGCCTCAGTTTCCTTCTCTAAAAACCAAAAGCAAATGTTTGGAGTTAAGACAAAGGCCCTTTCTGGTCTCTCAAGCTTTATCTCAGAGAACTAAGACACACTGTCTTAAACCCTCTCAAGCACTGAACATTGGGCCTTCCCTTTTGCAGCTGCATTGGAACTACATAGAGCTCGAGGTCAGTGACTTGGCTGGATGGAAGGACAGTATCTTTGCTGGGCATGGAGGGACCAGATCCATGTCCCCTAGAGTGGCATTTTCTGGAGATACAGGCCTAAGGAAGATGTCTGAGCACAATCATCTGGCCAGCTCACTTCCACTTATAGGTCCCAAAGGGGGTGTCCACAAGATTTGTAGGCAGGGAGGTGTGTGTGGATTCTGGGGCTACAGCCCTTGGGTTCAAGTCCCACCACTTACTGGCTATATAATCGGAGACAACCAACTTGACATTGCCCTTTAATTTCCTCATCTGGATGCTGGAGACATCATGGGGATTAAATAAGACAGTGCATAGGAAACCCTCAGACCAGAGCCTGGCTCACAGGAAATGCTTGATAAACACTATCATTGTCGTCTTTGTGGGTTGTTTTGCTCTGTGCCATCTCCCTTTTAGGAAACCACGCCTCCCTGTCTGAACAAATCCTGCCTGCACCCTCTGGTTCTGGAAGCAGATGTCTCTGAAGCCCTGGAGATGGGTATGGGACTCAGGCCCAGCCAATCAGTCTCCTGTCCTCCAGCCACAACAAGAGGTTCCAAGGATGGGCACAGGATTTGACTTAGCCAAGCAGAGCCTTCTCTATCCCAGTCAAAGAAAGGTCAAGGATGGGCACGTGACTCAGCCATCACCAATTGGAGGCCTCTGTTTCCTGACTGCAGGGATAGGTTCAAGGGAGACACCCAGGACTTGGTGCTAGCCAGTGAGGTGCAGCAGGTCATGTGAATGACCCTGAAGTCTCAATGGGCTTCTGCCACAACCTCCTGCATAGGGACTTGCTCAGCTCGGGTGACAAGGCATTAGAACTATAAGCAGGGAGAGTCCACACAGAATGAATGAAAAGCAGCTGAGAGGAGAGAGGAGCCCCCAAAGGTGCTCCCCCTGAGGCTGGGGCTGGGCCTGGAGGTCCACTTAGCTGACAGGAGCGCTGCTTCTGCTTCACCAGCGGCACTGCTGTCTCTCAGAATGAAAAGAGCAGTGAGGCGCTCACAGTACTCCTTTCCAGGGTATGTTGCCTGAGGACAGAGACTATTTTGTGGTTACTCATTTTGTAAGTATTGCATGTAGGGGACTAAAAATGGCGCATTCTCTCAAGTGGATGCTCTGACCCACAGGGATGACCACCTGCCAAAGCCTCTACTTGGACCTGTCCCCACCATGATCTGATAACTCAGACTCACCCTGGGCTTTGCTGTAACTCTGCCCTGCTGTGTGGGAGCAGGCCCCACCTTTCCAAGCACAGATGGCCCCTGAATAGCCTTTCCAACGTGCATTTAACCTCAACGTGTGCCAGGCTCTGAGGGGGTCGGGGTGGACTACCCGGTTGGAAAGGGCAGCAGGCCTGTGTGTAGGTGAGCAGAGACGATTCCAAGTGACAGTTATAAAATGTCAAAGTAGATGAGTGTTATTGTCAGCCCTAGTGGTCTCAGCAGCCGATGACGGCAGGTCTGCAGCCTGCACCTGTTCTACGAGGCCCGCAGCACAGCCGACTGCTCCCTGCCTTCTCAGCTCAGCCCCCAAGGGGAAGAAAGCAAATCTTCACATCCAGCACTGACACAGAACCCAAGGAAATTACCTGTGTCAAATATTGATTTATTCAGTTACAGGAGAGAGCACAGTGCACAGTGTGATTGGAGGAAGGTAGCCCTCCCTCCCTCTTCTGAAAAGCCATTATGAGATTTCTTGCACCATATTGTGATTTCTTAAGAGTTTATCTGACAGGATTTCTCCCTCTCCATATGTCATCTGCTGTCAGTATGGAAACAAGGCTGTTATAAACGCACAGCACAGTAAACACCATGTGATTCTGACATAAGCTGTCAGCACCTCAGCTTCGTGCCTCTCTCAACTGTGGAGGATCGCAGTCAGGAGAGCCACTCACTGGAAGCCCAGGAAGAAATAAAAGGCCCAGTAATCATCTGTTGTGATTCTTCCTCAGCCTCCATAAAGATAAACGAGCCCATCTTCTGAGGAAACACTCGAAACAGCAAAGAAATCAAAATACACTGCTTGCAGTTCATTTGAAAGTGGACAGGAAGCCTGGTGTGGTGGCACACACCTGCAATCCCAGGACTTGGTAGGATGAGGCAGGAGGATTACTGCAAACTCAAGACCAGCCTGAGGTACAAAGTGAACTCAAGGCCAGGCTGAATTGTACTGTGAGACTCTATCTCAAAAAGACAAAAACAAAAACAAAGAAAAGTGAACAAGGAGGCAATAGGAGGAAAAGCATGAATTTGGGGATGCTTGAGTGATAGGAGGCGCATGCTAAACTCTTGTGGCAAGAGCAAACTTAAGATTTAAGTTCAGATGCTACTGAAGCTGGGGCCAAGAGGCACTCTGCCAAACAGGCTTGGAGCAGGCCCTTTTTGTCTGTGTTAATGGCAAAAGCTAGCTGTGCCACGGCGCAGGTGGTGAGGGGCTTCCTGTAACCTTGCTCCCCAGTGTGGGCTGCTGAGGAGCCTTTTCTCTCTCTCAGGCAGGGAGAACCAGGAATGTTCCACACACAGGTACAAATGTACTACATATACATTGTATACAATTGTACACACACACACACACACACACACACACACATCCATCCATCCATCCATCCTGGCTCTTCTAAAACAGAGAGATCTTGCTTTGGACCACATGCTTTATTGGTATTTTCCTTAAGTCAGAAAAAGAAAACCTGTCATTGTATGATACAAGAAGCATCGAGTTCTCTGCCTTACCGTGTCTATAAACCACCCAAGCATTCCAACTCTGTTCTTTTAGGCTGTTTGTTAATTCAACATTCACTGCTAAGCTCTCTTGCTCCTTGATGCCAGAAGTTCCCTCTAATTTGGTGTGTTGCTTTTTAAACTGAGGGCTGGGTCTATGATCACCGTAGTGTACCACTGAGTAGAACTTCAAGAATGGCTTAAAGGAAATGGACAGAAAGTGGTAGATTGCTTCAGGATGGTAGTGTTGTGAGAGGTACCATATGTAAATGGACTTAGCTCTGAAAGTGACTGACTGAACACACACACACACAAACACACAGGCACAGCTGAGTCACTTCCTTCTCTACCCTTCCCAGGTCCAGCAGGACACTTACCAAGTTGTAAACCAACAGAGGGCGCAAAAAGACAAGGGCCCCGTCCTCACCACCCTCACCTGGCACGGCCTGGGTGCTTTGCCTAGGCTTCCTCAGTCAATTAGCAAAACTGACCACTTCCGGCCCTTTCCTGAGGATGCCTCTGTGGAATAGTGTGGGCTCAGCGGTGCTCTGCTTGGTAATTCTCTGTGAACTGTGTGGGTTGTTCCCACTCTATACAGACAATGGTTACTCCAGCAGATCACAAATGCCTCAGCTTCTTCATCTATAGAACAGGGGAGCTAAGTAAGTGAACTGATTCCTTTGCATCTTGGAGACCGCCTGGGTACCAGATTCAAAAAAGCTGATAATTTAGAGGGCCAGGTGCCAGGTTCAGGGTCTGTTCCGGAGCTCAGTTTTAATCAGGATTCCAAAGTTTTTGTTTAGTCCCCATGGGGATTCCAAGTCTGGCATCCCACACCCTGCCCCTACTCCTCCCTCCTGCTAAGGCAGAGGTTGTCAAACTTTTCCATAAATACTGGTAGTAAATGTTTTAACCTTTGAAAGCCATATGGCCTCTCACAACTGTTCAATGGTGCTATTGGAGTGAATGCCTCTATAACCAACTATAAATTGCCCATGGTTATGGCTGTGTCCAATAAAACGTCATTTACAAGAACAGGTGTAGGGTCATGTTTGACCTGCATGCTGCTGCTTGCTTTTCCTCCAGCCCTCCAGCCCTGAAGAATACAGAGCTGGCACCACTTCTCTGGCTCTGCCTTTCCTGGGGCCACTGAGCTCCTGGCTATCTCAAAAGAACCAAGAAAGAGCTGTTAAGTGTAGAAGTCTAGGGGCTGGAGACATGGCTTAGTAGAATAAGTGTTTGCCTGGCAAGCGCAAGGGCCTGAGGTTCAATCCCTGATTCCACAAAAAAAAAAAAGTGAGTTCAAGGCCAGCCTGAACTACATAATGAAACCCTGTCTCAAATAGACAAAAACAACCAAAAGTATAGAAGTCTGTGTTTGTCAAAAGTCACTGAGTAGTATACTTGAAATTGGTGGAATTTATTGGGAGTAATACTTCAATAAAGCTGACCAACAAAAAAGAAAGCAAATTAAAGACATTATCTGGATTCTCAGAGCTTGTTTCCTCCACTAGAAAATAAGAAAACCCTAATTGTGGAGTTTTTAAAGAACAATACTGCTCTAAGTGGGGCCACGTGAGTGTCACGTGGGAGTCTGTTGGAACTAGAGTCCTAGGCTCCTCTCGGAATCATGGGAATCCAAATTTTCCTAGTAGCACCCAGAAGTCTGTGGCAGCACATGCTCCAGGGAGTTTCAGCACATGCTCCCAACTCTGCAAGAAATCACCAGTTTTTAAATTTTCCACCCTATCACAGACCGACACTTTTGTAACACAAACCCCTCACAACTTTCCATACAATCTGACAACACGCCACCTCTAAGGCCTGCTGAATACAAGGTGCCTGATCATACAAGTGGGTGCCAGGCCACACCAGATGGCTGTTGGGCATCTCTGTGTGTTTCTTGACTTAGCACTGAAAGTAAAGGGAGACCATGGACCACACTGTGAACAGGGATGCTCTAAAAAAAGCTGGTTTGGGTCTTATGTTCCTCCCCTTCCCCTATCTGCAATAATTCTCCAGATGAGGCAACCCCAACCTTAGAAAAGGTATAAAGCCCAGGCCTTCTTAGTCTGAATCTTTCCTTAACTATTTATCAGTACTTTTTTTTCTCTGAGGACCAGGTAGCCTAGAGTCACTGGTAGCTATCTTGTGGTTATGTGGAGAGAACGTGTCAGAGAATGAAGCTCAGACCACAGCGAGCGGGGAAGCAGAGTCTCGTTGACGTATGAGGCCTAGATCCAGCCATACTTGAAGGCCCGAGATTTTACCCTTGACCTCTTCAGTTGCATGAGCCAACAGATTTCCTTTTATCCTTAAGGTAATTCGATCTGGGATTCAGCTACCTACAACTCCAAAATGCACTGACTAATAAGCCTTTTGCCCTTAAAGTCTCTTTTGGGGGACTCAAAATGAAAACCCAGGGCTTTGTAAAAAGTGAAGTGCTCTACTATCGCCACCACAGCCACTTGCTGCAGAATTCTCAAGGATTTCTTTCTTTCTCCCTCCACCACTAACAGGTTCCTTGTGGAGTTTCTAGAAAGTGTGTGCCCCTAACATCTCAGAAACACTGAAGCACTCCCAATCCTGTTTGTATCTCAGAGGCAAGCAGGGCTGCCATGTTTGGGTGCAAGCTAGGACAGGCTTTGGGGTTCTGAATCTCAGCTCTCGGGGCAATTCTGGTAATGTCTTTAGGTATGTTTGCTTTTCACAACCGGAAGGTTACTGTGCAGAGGCGAGTGATACAACCAGACATCCCACAGCAGACCATCTCCTAGAACACAGATTTGTCTGGCTCCATGTGACCGTAGTGGCAGCTGGGGCTGCTGTGTAGTCCTGGGCAGCCCCTTTTACCTGAGCTGAGCTACCTCATATTGAATGTGGGCAACAGAATCAACCCATTGCTGCCAACATCTAATAGGAGCCCAGGAGCACCTGGTCTGGTCTCAGCACACTGCCGGTCCTGTACAGACCGTGCTTACTCGAACAGACCATAAATGCCCTCCAAGGCTTGAGAAATGATGGCTTGCACAAAGACAGTAGGATGCAGCCGTGAAAGGGGGCTCGACTCCCACTACCACCTAAGCTCCGCCATCCGTGAACTGCTGGCCTCTGCATTCTGGGGGGGTCCAGGAGGGTTCTGGCGGCTGCTCTGCCCTCTGTGGAGCCCCTCTCTCTCTGAAAGAAGCCACATGTGTCCCAACATCACATGCCTGAGGTTAAAATCTCACAACCCAGGCAATTCCTTCTAGACTCATAACCCCCAGTTGACTTGGAAACAGCAATGATATTGATAGTGAAGATAAATAAATGCTGTCATTGTTTTCATTCTTTTCAAGTGACATGAAATGGGAACATACTTTCTTAATTAAGAGTCTGTGGTATGTGGATGCTTGGAGGGCAACCAGATCTCCCCCAACAAAAGGCCAGAACACAAGCGGCGAGGACAGCGTAGCTCCCCTCCGATGGCCACAAAACCCCAGCACAGCAAGGCCGCCCTGCCAGCCCAGCAGCTCTCGGGGAGCTGGCGTCCACTGCTCTGGAGGGCAGCGAGAAGCAGCCAGGGCTGAGGGCTCAGGAGAGGTGGCCACGACCAAACCTGCTTGGGACTGTTTTCATCATTGCTCCAGGCGCCACTCCTTGAACTTGGGCCAAGGAAAACGCACGTTCCATTGCAGAAATAAGAGCAAGAATGAAATGCGACTTCCTGAGGAAATGGAAACGCTAACACCGGAGCCCTCGGAAATGAAACCACATGTTTATGGTAAATGGTGGTGACGGGGCGGCTCCAGAGTGATTCCTGAGGACATCGCTACCAGCTGGATGCCTATTTCATTTCATTTTGCTTCCTCATATCCTGGGTCACTGGTGGTGGTGGTAATGTTGGGGTGTTCCTGATGGAGCCTAAAGCAATACAGGAAACATGTGAAGAGACCGGATTAAAGGCCTCCAGGCCTCTGCTCTGCCATATTCCAGGTCTGAAACAATAAACAGAAAAAGTGATTTCAAATCAGCTTTCTCTCAAAAATTCCTGCCAAGGCTGGAAAAAACAATCAGGCGTTTGCTCTGAGGAAAAAGCCCTCTGACGTTCGAAAGGCAAGATAGCATCATGAGTAAGGGCAGTTCCTCACAGTCTGCCTCTTGTGAGGAACAGGAGAGGAAAAGGGAAACATTTGGTATTTGGTTAGCAACAGCTGAGTGGGTTCCGATTACTTCAAGAAAGATGTTTTTATGGGAATAAAAAATGGCATATGACATATCACACAAACATGCCCAAACCAAGCCCCACCTTCCTGGGCCTCTTGCCCCCATCATTCTGATCTCCAGTTTCACTGAAGGCCTTGTGTTTGTCAAATGTCCCTGCAGCACCAAACATATACAGCCCAGGTCTTAGAGGAGTTTGGTGGCACCTGGACAAGCCACATATCAAAGCCACCAAGGGGAGGGTGTTTGGCTGCCAGGCAGAGACAATAGCAGAGAGAGGAAGGTAGTCTGTGGATCTCAGGTGGAAGGAGAGAGGGGCTGAAGATGCTCGTGGGGGCTCAGTGCAGCAGGCCCTCTGCTGAACATCCAGGTCTCTGGGTTGAACCCCTACAAGGTAGGCGAGGAGGTACCCAGGAGTCTGAGAAGGGCCAGGAGGCCTAGACAGACGGGGCTTTGGACACATGCTGACACCATGGAGTCCTGGGCAACAAGGAGGCCCAGGGGTACCCGGTGACCTTTCCCTCATCCTTACAGCCAAGAAAAGCAAAGAACTTAGATAGCTCCTGGCAGTAGAAATGGGACGAAGAACTGGGTAAGTCGAAGGGGAAGTAGACGGAGGGAACACACAGGGCCATGGGCCAGGGGCATCTGGGAGCCAGGCAGCATCAGGTGGAGAAGAGCTGAGGACCCAGGGCCCAGGCTTGGCTCTGAGCTGCTGTCTCTAAGAGAGAAGACTGAATGAGAGGCTCCTCTGCCCGAAGGCCCCCCACCTCTGACTGTGAACCTGCTGTCTACGCTCGGTGCAGCACAGCGAGACGTAAGAGCAGCCAGCCACAGAAGAGGCACCTGGTACCTCACAGCGCTGCTTCTTTAAAATGCTGGGGTGGAGGAGAGAAAACACATTGGTGCATGACCTGTGCTTGTTTCTATTTTTGTAGATGCTTAGGTTTTTACAAATGAAAGGAAACAGCTATTCTAAAAACACAGCTGCAAAATCACTGAAGAGCCTAGGAAGCAAAGGACTGTGACGGCCAGACGTCCTCTTTGTGTGCAGGGACCAGTGATGCGAGGGTGCTTGGAACTCTGTGTTTTACCCTGAGTGGCCTAAGGCAGGACCTCCAGTGATCCGGGACCAGGCGTAGCATGGGGCAGACCTCCTGGCTGGTGGTGCAGGGCCTCTCTCACCTGCGTCCTGCTTGTAACCATCCTCAAGACACCATCTTCTTAGGAGAACATTCTTTCAAAAGCTTTTTCCTTCTTAAAAAGAAATTTCTGCACAGGAAATCAACTCTGGGATAGCATCAGTGTTTTCCTTCTCAGGTGATTCTGATGCTGTGTGTCTAGCCACCACTGTGTCCCCAGAACCTGGAACAGTGCCAGGCCTGAGCAGAGGTGCAAGTGTATATGTGAAACAAACATCACTGTGATGGGGAGGGGTATGGTATGGTTCCAAACCTTAGGCCCACATTCCCTAATGTGACCCCCATGGTCAGTCTGCCAGAAGTGAGGGTCTCCCTGATGTGCTGGATGTCAAAGAGTAGCTCCTCACGTGGCTACTGTCCAAAGGCAATAAAGGGGCCAACATGGCTCGCTGGGCTTCCAGCACCAGGGCCGAAGCAAGGCTGGAACAAGTTGCAGCCTGTACTTTGGGATGAAGCAGTTTAAACCCATATCCTGCCAGGCCTGCTGCTCTCAGAAAAGCATTCTGGGGCAAGGGGCTGGACTTTGCCTCCAGCTCCACGTTTTGATCCTGAATGACCTCTGGACCCTACTTGTATGAAATGAAGACATTCTCCTTGTACAAAATGAGGCTGATACACAAGGGAAGTAAAGAAGTCCCTGCCTCCTATGGAAGGTTGAGTCTGGGCGGGTACAGATGTCAGAGGACATGCAGACTTTCTCCACCATCATAGTCCCCAATAGGATTTAGCAGCTGTGTATCTTCCAGCCCACGCAGCTGCCTTTCTCCATCATTCCCATGTAAGCCTGAGTTTAAATGCAGCACTTTCCAAAGCCCTGGGAGCCAGGAGTACCAGAGATACTGGCTTCCATCTCAGGCCGGGCACAGTTTGCTACCTAGCATGATGATAGTTACAGCCCTCTCCATGCCTCTGTCCCCCTAAAGTAGCTCAGGGTTACCTTGGCATGACAATGCCCTTACCCTTACTGCAAGCTGCCCAGGCCTGTCAGGGGTGAGCAGGAGGTTGGGGCTCTAAGGTCTCAAGGCTGGGCCCACCTTGTCTTACTGGGCCAAGGCCTGGCTTCACCTGGAGCTATGAGCTAATAAAGCACAAGCCACAGGAAGGTGGGGCCAGGAAGTGGCGAAGCAAGGCCCAGGCCAAAGCAAATAGCAGCCTGTGCGCAGACCTGGCTATGCTGTCCTGCCCAGCCCTGACGGGGCGGCCCCGCTTCTTCCTGGGCCACTGGCCAGGGTCGAGTGAGGCTTACAGCTGTGCTGACCAAAAGCAGCTTGAGAAGTGAACTTCTGGGAAAGTGGAGACAATGATTATCTCCTGGTATCCTGACATCTCAGGGGTCTGGAGTTCTCCAGCCACTGCTTGCCCTCCGGACATGATTCCCACCGAGGGCTCAACCAGCCTGAGTCCACACTCAGGGAAAGCACTTGCCTCAGAGCGGTCCAGCTCTTCTCAACACTGCAGAGTAGAGGCTAG
>NDGN011183048.1:0-12472 GCA_002564285.1 Tympanoctomys barrerae | reverse complement strand
CAAAAAAAAAAAAAAAAATTCCTTCTTTTTTTTTTTTTTTCTTTTTTCAAAATGTATATCGCATCTGACCCTTTCTCCAAGCACCTTTCTCCACCACCAGCTCTGGTGCCCACCATTTCATCTCCTGCCTCCCTCACTATACACCACCCCCACTGAGCTCCCCGATTTCTCCCTACCCCACCAGGATCCAGGATTTTCAACATCATCAGCCAGAAACTGCATTCAAATGCAAATCAGATTCTATCACTGTTCAGCTAAAAAATGTCACACAGAGCAATGCCTCCCCGCAATCCAAGCCTGCTAGGGAGGTGAAGGGCTATGGTTCTAACCTCAAGCCGCCCCACCCTTTCTCTGCAGCCATGGTAGCCCCTACTGAACATGCAGCTCAGGCTGGCCTTGAGCTCACTGTGTAGCCCAGGCTGGTCTGGAACTCACAAGGATCCTCCTGCCTCAGCCTCCCCAGTGCTGGGACTACAGGCCTCCGCTGCCACCCCCTATTGCAACACTTGTGCCTCTCTGAAAGGAGCTGAGCCTTTCCAGAGGCCTGGTACCAGATGCCCTGGGCCTCACGCCTTCTGGTTGCTGTTCAGATGGCTCTTTATCAGCAGGGGTTTTCCTGACATTGCTAAGTGAAGAAGGAACAAACCCTGCCTCACTGCCACCTCCACACTTTCTCTTCCCCTCAGCTTGCCCTGTTTTTCTCACAGCATGCACTACCACCAGACGCTTCAGTTACTGATTTGCTTATATGTTAGAATATAAGCAGCAACAGGGCAGGGCATTAGAGCCCATGGTAGGCGTGCAAAGAGATGTGTCGAATTAGTCAATGGGGAGGCGAGTTCCTACAGTGAACCAACAGTGAGCCACCAAGTTTTACCTTGGACTCGGGCACTAGCCCACAATCACTCCCACAGAGCCGGTCACCTTGCATTTCCAGGCTGAGGTTCCGGATCTGCAGAACCACAGGTCTCACAGGCTATAAACTACGATATTCTCCTGCGGGTGCTGTCGTCCTGAGACACCTGGGCAGCCCCAGCCTACCTGCCTCAAAGCATTTCCGTCGCCTTTCAGATGCTCCAACTCCTGGGCCTTTTGTACTTAGGGAAACCTACAGCAAAGTCTCTCAGCAATGTGGACAACAGCCCCACCGATGCCATTCACAATCACTAAGTTTTGTCCACTGTTTTTTTTTTTTTTCAAAACTGGCCACATACCTCTGTACCCTCAAAAATCCTATGAGGCAATTCCCCCGCTCCTTCCTCCCACACGACGACATTACCAATTAAAGTGGACTGGAGCTGTGTCTACTCATACAGAGCCACACATACCTCGACAAGAAGACTGATTATGCCATCAGTAGGTAACATGCAACTGCTGGCAAACTTCGACTTTCTTCTTTCACGTGGGCCAGACCTTTTCTCATTCCCAGATAATGCTTTTCCTCTGTTAAAAACAGAAAAGCACAGCAGCCGGTGATAACAGCCTTGCCCTGGGGAGAAGTCTTGCTTGGAGCCCGGCCAGCACAGCACTGGGTATGCCAGCGCTCTCCAGGCCTCCTCAGGTAGATTTTTTTTTTCCTCTTCTGGCAAAAATCGAATTTCAGGTTTAGAGGTTTAGGAAGAACCGATAGGTCACGAGATGGGCAAAAGGACACAGAGGGATCGAACAGGAAATCAGAAAGAGTAGGGCAGATCCTTGTGGCAACCTTCGCCTGGGAGATATCAAACTGGACTACTTGACTAGAGGAGGCTAGAACCTCAGGAGAAGCTGGGAGGATTTTCATTACCTCACTATGGTTGACTGTCCACCATGTAAACAAGCCAAGGGATTTAGTTTAGAGCAATCCACACCAAGAGAAAGTGAATGCCACATCCGTCATGCAACACCGTGGTGGAATGGACCACTAAATGCCCTTATCATCAAGCAGAGGAAAGTTCCCCTTAGGCAAAACACTGAGAACTATCTGGGGACATTCCGTTTTGAGCAGCGGCCGAGCAGTATAAGGGACACCTGAAGAATAGAATCGTAATGCTATAATCCTCCCCATATAATCGACACCTGAATTCAAAATAACAAGCTCTGTGAACAAGGGCTAGGATGGTGGTGGCGAGCCTGTGTCACGTGTGCTGCAGGGGCACACAGAGCCCTCTCTCTGTTGTCCCTCGATCCCAGTCACCCCAGCAGTTGAGCATCGGATAACAGTTGTTTTTTCTTAATTGAACCCTCAGTGTTCAGGTTTAATCAAAGTGCTGGTATGTTGTAATAAGTGGGTTTGCGGTTGCGGCTTGGGCACAGCTCTACCGTGCTTGCCACCACTGTATTAGGGCCACAGATTTGTGACCATATGGTAGAGAAATTTGTCAGGAGGTAAAGAAATTTAAGGCAGTAAATTCTTCCCAATAGTTGAGCAATTAGAGTTTGTTTTCCTTCTGTGTGCTTGTGTTGGATATTCCAACATTTTTAAATAGATGTAGTGCTAGCCATAGTTTTTTGTAATCTGCAAAAAGGCTAGAAAACAAAGCCATATTTTATTAGCTAGCTTCTATTATCATATTCATAGTGTAGGAATTTTAAAGATCAGGAGAGTTTGTGCATCATAGATGCCTCAGTTAGTGCCTGTCTCACCTGAGTCCCTCCAGCTGCTGTGCCTGGGGAACTCCGCTCACCTGGGGAACCTGGGAGTCTATCAAGACTCAGGAGGTGATGCGGGAGATGAACAGTCTTCTCCAGTGGTACCGGGCCTGCAGTCACCCGGACAGCCTTGTTAGAAGGCAGACCCTGGCTCAGGATGCCTGGGATTCTTCGGATGAGCGCTTTCTCAGATATGCCTGGGCTTCTGGTCCAGGGACCGCACCTTGAGGAGCAGGGCTTTGCGCCATGTGCTCTGCCATCTCAGTTCTCTTTTCAGTGACAGAATTGCCACAGAGGCAGATTTAAATGCAGAACTGGTTACGTTCTTCATGTAGTGTGCTGATTCTCAAGGGATGGTCCAGGGAGGAAACATGGTGTGCCCTGCCTGAGAACTTGTTCAAAATGCTAATTCATGGGCTCCAGAAATTCTGCAAGTGGAAAGAGTCAGGCGTGTTTTAATGAACTCTTCAGGTGACTCATGAAAAAAAACTGCCCTAGTACTTTAAAATCAGAGTTAAAAACAAATGCAAGACTTAGAGCCTATTCCAGAGGACCTATTAATCATTCGGCAGTGGGCTATTTTTTTTTTTAATTTTTTTATTTGTTAGGGAAGGGCCTACAGGGTGTTCACAGTCTCACTACTAGATCTGACTCGAAGTGATCCACCTGTTTACAGCCTCCCACGAGCTGGGATTACAGGCATGCAACACCACACCCAGTCTCAATTGCCATCTCAGCACGCCCTGGGGGCAGGGCTGGCATGCATGGCAGGCCTGGGGATTGAACCCCCGGCCCCTGCATCTGCCTAAGCAGGCACTTTAATCCACTGAGCTATTTGGCCAGGCCTTCATTGGGCTATTTTAAAGGCATTGTTGGAGAGCTGGAGATGTCACTCAGAGACTGACAGGTTGTTTAACATGTGTGAGGCCCTGGGTTTGATCAGCGATGTTGCAAAAGGAACAGGCGTGCATGGAGATGCTCTTACCTACTTGGCAGTAAGAGCAGCTGGGCCCAGGCACTCGGGTAGGCGTCTTAGATGATCTGCTTGCAGAGTCTGGACAGATAATTGGATCAATGGGCCCTTTGGGCTCCGAGGAGAGTGTGTTCCAGAGGGTGTGAGACACAGACATAAATCCTCGCTCCTCACCCTGACCTAGCTCATTGTTTCCCTTAGGCAGGATGGAAGAAATAAAGACAGGTTAGAAAGGACACGGGAAATTGTCATTTTAAGGTTGTAATTTTGAGAAAACTACAGCTTGAAAACACAAACAAACTTACCCAAGGTTAATAATGCCTTTTTTACCCCTAGGTTTGTTTTCCTTCTAGGCTCCTCACTCTTAAATCCCCAAAAGTCCATAAATCTGGCCTGTGTTTTCCTTCCAATAGAATAAGCTCATAAATTCCAAAGATCTCCACTCTTAAACAAGCAGTACTGTTGGGTTGGGGATATAGCTCAGCGGTACAAGTGCCTGCCTGGCAAGTGTGAAGTCCTGAGGTCGATTCCTGGTACAAAAACAAAACCCAGCATTGTTAGTTGGCTATCACATCTCCAAACCTCAAAAACGAGCAAGTGGTTTGCGTTATAAGCTTGTCTGTAAAGCCAGGTTTTGCTGTAGCCAATTAATGGGCAACTCAAATAGAAGGTACTCAAGAAATAAACACCCTGGATCACCCCTCCTGGAGGCACCCTAAAATCATATAAATATACTCAATCCTAAACTGTAGTGCGCTTTACCCTTCCAGCACTCACAGGTTTTCTCTGAATGTGTACTTCTTGATTCTACCTAAGAACTCTGACTTTGTTTTGCACTGACATACCCTGAAATGCTTTTCTGTGAGAAGCACAGGCCATGGTGGTCCACGCCTACAATACTAGCACTCAAGAGGTCGAGGCAGGAGGCTCACCATGAGGATGAGGCCAACCTTGAATGCATAGTGAGTTCAAAGACAGACTAAACTACACAGTGAAGCCCTGAGGCCACAAACAAAGAGCCTGGTGTAGCTTCAGGTTCCCATCTCTGCTGTAGGAGCACCACTCCTCAGATAGGTCCCTGATAGCGCCGCACACGTGTCAGCTTGCAGCGCCTCGTTTTCCTGCTTCTGTTTTCCTCTCTGTCTAGTGTGCTGTGGCTACTGCCCCCTGCCTGCTCCAGGATGCTCAGTTAGAATTGCACTCATCCTGAAAGATCCGTGTCAAATTCCTGGTCTTCTGAGTCCCTCGCTAGTCTTATTAGATGCATTTCCGTTGGGACTTTGTGGCTTGTTATGTGTATTCTTTTTTAAGTTTTATTTTATTTTAAAGAGAAAATAAACAATAAAAATGATAGAGAATTTCAAAACAAGATGATAGGAAACTAACAAACAGTGATTACAAGACAGCTAAGATAATTGTACTACTAATTTCTACTAGTTATTGAAAGGAAAGAAACAGTGCTTATGTTGTTTGGCCAATTTTGCATGCCTGCATCTGGTAATCTGAGCAGCTACTTTGAAAATAAAACTATGAAATTAAGTTTTTTTTAAATTTTATTTTAAACAGAAAATGTAACAAAATAGAGTTCCAAAACAGGTTAGTAGGGCCGGGGAAGTAGCTCAGTAGAATAAGTGCCTACCTGGCAAGCATAAGATCCTGAGTTCAATACCCAGTACCACAAAAAGAAAAAAAAAATGCTAACTAATTTGAGCCAGCCAGATAGCTCAGCAGACTAAAGCCCCTACTCAGCGCAGCGGCCAGGGTTCAATCCCCAGCATGCTGTGCCAGCCCTGCCCCAGGGGCATGCTGAAATGGCGATTGAAACTAGACATTGTGGCATGTATCTATAATCCCAGCGCTTGGGAGGTTGAAAACAGGAGGATCACTATGAGTCCAATCTACATAGCGAGACCCTGTACACGCTGTACACCTTGCCCTAAATTCATTTTTGAAAAAACAGGTTAGTAGGAAAATTACAATAATTAATACATTCTGTATTGTTGTCTTTGTAGTAGTTTTTCAGAGTAGGAGATAGAGGCATATTGTTGTCCAAACAATATTAGCAGAAATCTTTCTTTTCAATGAACTAAGAGAAACTAGCTGTATAACTATCAAATATATATTCTTTTCTTTCCCCTTTCCCATTACAGTTCATCTCTTCTTTGTAAAGTTTCCTCCCAGTTCAATCCACAATATCTACTGTACATTTTGGATCTTATTTACTCATTTAGTTTCCTACAGTAGTGAGATAATATGATGCTTACAAATATGGGTCTGATTTATTTCATTTCCAAGTATGGCATTGAGCCCATCCATTTACCTACAAAAGTCTCCAGTTTATCCTTTTTATGGCTAAGTATTACTCCTTTGTATAAGAAAACCACATCTTTTTTTTAATCCATTCCCAATTGATAGGTATTTGAGTTGGTTCCAAGGTTTACTATGACAAATTGTGCTGCTATAAACATGGGTGCACATGTATTTCTGTGGTATGATGTTTTTAATTCTTCTGGGAAGACATATTCTTCTGCCTATTATTTTCAATTCTTATTTTACCTGCCTTGAGGTTATTTTGGACCCTCCTCTTCCATTGAATTGCAATCTCTTGGACACACAGAACTGCCTGGCAGTCAAATTACTATTTTTTCTTTCGGTGTTCATGCTGGACTATGAACCAGGTGGGCATTCAGGAATATTTTATTGACTCTGAGGTCAAAATACCTGGGTTGTAGTTAGTGGTGATGCAACCCAGTTTAGTAGATCTCTCCTGATCCTAGGTTACCTTATCGTAAAATTAGAATGTGCCCTAGGTAGTCTTTAAGTCCTGTCATGAACCTACTTTCTATGATTCTAACAAGTCTACTCTTATCTGTGGAAAAATAAACAAAAACTCTATTAAGTAGTGAGCGTAGTAGAGTAGAGAAGGTCATAAATCCATTGATCCTGGTTTCATAGTGGGGTACAGGGAGGTGTGTTTCCTGTCTCATGCTTCTGGGCTGACCTATAAGTTTCTTTGACCAATAATAGATGACAAAGTGACAATGAGCCAGTTCTGAGTATAGTGAATGGGCATTTGAGCCTGAGTAGGTGGAAGAGAAGAGAGGATGAAGAAGCTGATGATGCTAGATGCCAAAGAAAGACCTTTGATGGGACTGGCAGTTTAAGTGGGCTGGAACGCTGGGTTCTAGAGTCCAAGGCTGTCATGCAGGACCTGACCCTCCTGCTAAAGAAATGACCGAGGTGAGGGGCTGAGTCTACGTGGATGGAGAAGAGGCCATGGAGTCTAGCCTTCTACCCTTCCTTGCTGGGGTGTCAACTGTGTCGGTATACCTGTCTTGGATCCTCAAGACCAACTTTACCACCAAATGAATGCCACCCAGTAACCTCAATCAGTGTCACTTTGGAGCAGGAGAATTGTCCAGTGGAGCCCTACCCTAACTCCCAATCCACAAAACCATGGTACATAATGAAAGGGCTGCCATTTAAATCACTAAACTGGGGGAGTTCATTATGCCACAGTAGATAACCTTGTGTTATTCGCATTTTCCTTAGGAGTAAAATTATTTGCAGTTTATCATATAAAAATTTTATTTCAAATAAGGCAGGTGCAAATACACAAATATGTAATGTGGAGATGTGGGGGTGCATGACATTTTGTGTGATTCCCATTAATTCGGAGTCCTCCAGCCAGTTAGATGGCCTGTGAGTAACTTTCTATAGCACAATACCCAAGCACTAGAAACAAGCAATGCCTCATGCAGTGTGCCAAGGTCCGTGACATGGCCCAGGTTCGACATCAGGGCTTGTTAGGTGGAGGTGGGCGGGCCCTGGTGAACTGTACAAATGAAGGCCTGAGAAGATGGAGCTCCAGGGGTGGTCCTTCCCTAAGGTGGAATTTTAATTGTGGGAGAGTTGCACACTGGGCCCAGAAGCTTTGTCCTCTGATCTAAAGCTCCCCCATCCCAAAGGAAATGTTCAGTGCAGCATATTAAGGACAATTTCAGAATCATAGCCTCTTTTTTTCTGAATGTGTTTCTTATGTAAATGCTGCATCAGAGAACGTTCCCTCTACTTTACACTTTAATTCTGCTCTTAAAACCTGCAAAACAGAAACACAGCGAAAAAGACACCTTGAAAACACTTTGGGTTTCATCTATTTTCCATTTATACCTTTAGGCTCCCACTGTTTTTTTTAATCCTTGATTCTTCAAGCCAGGCATATTTTTAAGACATCCTCTGATGAACCAGGAAAGGAAGGAAAAAGGATGATTCCCATACATTTAGGCTGCCTAAATATACCAAGAAATGCATGGCACTTTATAATTATCTAAGAATCTTCTGAGTGCTGCAGTGAGGTCAGGTGGCTCCCAGCAGAGAGGTGAAAGGACATTTGAAGAGGCCCCATCTAAAGCCACTGTGGCCCCTCCCACTTGCCCCTGGCTCCTGGGATGGGCAAGGAGGCCCAAAGCTCCATTTTTCTTCTTTGGCTCCTGCTTTGGACTGGGACTCACTATGTGTCCACTGCCTGTGGCCTGCCTGGGACACCTCCACCACACCCACCACATAGAACCCTACTGCATCGATTCAATTCATTTATCTGCCTACGCAGCCCTTTGGGAATCCAGAGAAGGACTGTATTTCATCTCTGTGTTGAAACTCACAGCCAAATAATTCTTTAAGATTGAAGACATCTCATGAGTGGTCAGGTGAATGGGCTTAAATCCAAACTCAGGCATTTGCTAGCTGCCCTTCTTGGTCGTTACTATTGAATTGGTTTTCAGCTAAGGTCTGGTCAGTTTTCTGTCTGATCCCTCTTCTTAGGGCCTGCCCACCAACAGAATAAGCCTTACCTATGTGCCAGCAGGGGCGCAGCAGGGCTTGCTGAGGCCATGACAGTGCCCCGCAGCCTGGCTACCTCATCGTTTCCTTTAAGAATTTCCTACTTGAGGCTGAGATTCTACTTAAGACAAATCTCAGTCTGGGAGGCTGAAGCATGAGGATCACAAGTTCAACCTCAGGCTTAGTGATACTGTATCGCAGAATAAAAAAATAAAAGAGGTCTGGTGATATAGCCCAGGAGGAAGGTCCTGGATTCAATTCCAGGTACCACTTTAGAAAATAAGGGCAAATCTTGGGGGCAGGAGGCAGAACACACTGCTGTCACCTGTTAAATCCTCAGTGAGAAAGTTCCAGATCCTTATCTTAAAACACATGATAAGGTACAGAAGGGAAGCGAGGCAGGGCTGGGCCTGAAACAGAGAGAAAGTGAGAGAAAAGCGTATTGTTGTCTTCATACTCACCAGAGTACAAGACATAGATGTGATATCTTGTCTAACCAATATCAGCATAAGTCATTCTTTTCCAAGAACTCAGAGAAGGTAGCTGTAAAACTATCTTAGCTACCTTGTGTATACGTGTTTCCCCCTTTCTTCTTTTCCTCAGTGAGAGAAAATTGATGGTTGGACTCCTTCAAAGCCAGGAATCATGAAGGGTTGTGGCTGGGGGGGGGGCCTGGTATTCAGGCAACATCGTGCAGTGAGATAATGTTGCAAAGCAGACCCGTCTGGGTTCAAATCTGAGCTCTTGCTGCCAGCAGCATGACCCTGAGAAAGTGACCTTAACTCTTTGAATTGCAGTTTTCTGATCTGTAAGAGGAGGCTAAGCCTGGCTGAAGGCTGATGTGACTCTGGGAATTAATCAGACAACACAGAGCAAGTGCTTGGTAAGGAGCTGGCCAGTGCCCCCCAGCAGGACGCACGGAGCCGCAGGGAGGGCTGAGCGGCTGCTCCTGCTGACTTCGCGTTGGGCGGTAGCCCCGCTCCTTGTCTGCGGCCCGTCTTCTCGGGGCTGCCATTTCCCTTTCTTCACCTCAATTCCAAGGCTGTGCAGCCAGTGATGATTAGAGTATCATCCACCCAGATTAAGAGAGGATGCATCTTTTTCACCCGCAGATTCCAAACCAGAAATGCAAGAAGAGGACAACAATATTTCTTCATGGTGGGCACTGTAGCAGAATTAGAGGCAAGTCCTGCGGGTGTCCCACTGGTGACTAACAGCCGATAAAGTTCTGCCTCTTTGCTCTGCTTGGGCGTGTTGATCACTAAAGGAGAACCTGCCCCCTCATTCACCTCCCCTGAATGGGGATACCAAGAGGAGAGCTGATTGATTTTCACGATGTGCAGCGGTGGTCAGATGCCAGCTGTCAGGGTCCTGTACCCCAGCAAGCAGAACAACCAGTTCTTGGGAGCCCTACAGACTTCCTGGAAAACCTTCGAGCTCCGGTCCAGAAAGGGGCAAGCAGTCTGGGCTTCAGTAGCCTCGCAAGCTGCCTCCTCTGCGGACCCCAGCTGTGCAAACCCTCAGTCGGGTTCCCGCCTCTCTCGAAGGCAGAGCTTGAGCTTCTTGATTATGAACTGCCTCATCTGTCTCCCAGGCGTGGCCGCCCTGACTGAAGCTCTTCTTCCGCTCTTTGCCACTGTGCCTCTTGCCTGGCATTCTGGGACAGGGGGCCAACCCTTGTGTGTTGGGACCCCTGGGCCCAGCCTGGCCTCTGGCCAGCTGCAGTCATGTGCTGGTCAGCATCAACCAGAGCTCCAAAGGCCAACAGCGCCCTCCATCCTGTGGCTGGAAGAACAGCGGGGGCCGGGCACGGGACCCCGCGACTCCTTTCCACTCATGGCACCAACCCTCAGTGGAGTCCCAGAGCGGAGCTGCCAGTGGCCCCCCTGACCCTTCATCACCTGGAATTGAGGAAAGGGATTGGCTGTGACCACGCAGCCCCACAGCTCACTTCTCAGCCTGCCCTTCTCAACCCTGCACTTGCCGTTCCCCGCCCAGGCAGACAGGACAGAAACAATAGCCCTGAGCATCTTTGCGAGCCACCTACGAGGTGCGGAGGGCCAAAGGTGACACAGCCTGGACCACTGGCCCTCCCTGCAGGGCTGGGGTCTCATGCTTGCGTGAACCCCGGTCCACACGCAGGCATGCTGCGGTGGGCCCCACTCCCATTCCCTTGCCCAGAGGCCGCAGGTCCTTCAGCCAAAGCAGGTGGTTAACTCGGTGGCCCTAACTATCTGCAGAGGAGCCCCTCCTCTACGAGTCCTGTGACATTTCCTTTTCTGTGGAATGGGACTCACTATAGGTCACAGTGCTCTAGGAGAGAGGAGAAGTCATGGGCTGAATGGTTGTTGAGAAAGTGTTTACTTAAAATCTTACCGAGATTTATTTTTAGAGCCTATGTCTGCTGGCCTTATCAACAGAGATAAATTCTAGTGGGGTCTCTTTGCTCTGCTGACCTTTAAGAAAAGGCTGCAGTGTGACAGAGCAGGTTGTCCCAGGAGGGTAGCTGTCATGCTTGCAGCCCTCATTCTCTCTGACAGGGAACAGCCCTGGGCAGAGTCAGCCCAGCGCGGTGGATGTCACAGTCTGCTGTGGCAGACAGCCATAGTGGGAATCTTTCCCAAGGTGAGCAGCCACCGTCCTCCCTGCTTTCTAATGCTAGGCCCAGCGAAAGACAGGTGTGCCTCTTTGCCCCTGCGGAATGGTCGCAGAGTAGCAAGTAGTCATGGCCCGCTTTCCACATCCCAGACAATTGTTCTAAGTGCTCTGCACAGAGGGACTTTCATTCCTGCCACACCCTGGGAAGTGCATGCGGCTTCTATCCCCACGTTGCTGACTCACAGTTGAAGTCACTGGGCACCCACACAATCCAAGCAAGGTCACGCAGCTTCCCAGCTCTTTTTCTTGTCATAACCAAAGACCCACCTTTCCTCATTGTAACCAAAGACTCACCTGGAGGCACCCAGCAACACTGAGGACCATATCACACTGGGAAGGCTGAGCCAGGGACATTAAGGCCCAAGAGGGCCGGTGGGGTGGGAGTAAGGTTGCGGCCAGCCTTCCGGAGCAGGGACCGAGCTGCCGTCTCTGCCAGGCTGCAGAAGCCGTGGCCTGCACCTGTCTCCTGGCATGTGTCTCCTCTCCTAAAGCCCACATGCAGGTGAATAGCTTCCTCCCAGAGGACTCCAAACCCTCACAGCTTTGTGGCCCCACAGCCCCCTCCTCACTTCACAAGGTAGATGGAGGCTCTGAGTGAAATCCCCAGAGACCTAGAAAAGCCCCTGGCAGCACCCAGAGAATGATGCCCCTTCCCATAAGGAAGTACTTGGTGACAGACTGACTAGGGAGGGAAGGCCCTCGCCCATAGGCTGTGCTCCCCACTGCAGCAGGAGAGAGGCTCAGGACAGGGGACAGTAGTACGTAGAAATTCATATGAATTTCTCAGCAATTCCTGTGCACTGCCTTCTCCTGACTCAAGAGCTACCAGCTCCCTTCTGATGTGGCCAGGTGGTGTCAGCAGGGCTGGACAGAGCACGGAAGGACAGGGAGAGCCAGATGGGCTGGACCCAACAGGCATGAAATCAAGCTGCCCGCTCCTGCCAGCCAGGGTTCACGTGGGCTTCGAACATTGCTGGCATCTGAGGGCAGCCAGAAGGGACATGCAAAGGCAGCTGGGGGCCACAGAGGTGAGGACAGTGTCCGTCATGCGTGGCTACAAGGCCCTCTACCTTAGCCTACCCTTCGTTTTTATTTTAAACAGAAAAATAAAACAGAGTTTCAAAACAGGCTAGTAGGAGAGTAGCACTACTCAACATATTCCACATTGTGATATTCACAGTTGTTCAGAGTACAAGCTATAGTACAGTCTAGATAATTACTAGCATAAAACTTTTCCCCCAGTAAGCCAAGAGGAGCCAACTATATAACCATGTTAACTGTCTTGTGTCTACTATATATTTTTTCTTTTGTTTTCCCTTCCTTCTTTTTCCCTTCCTCCTGTAAGTTTTTTTTTTTTTTTTTTTTTTTTTT
>NDGN011183005.1:0-10805 GCA_002564285.1 Tympanoctomys barrerae | reverse complement strand
GTATTTTCTTGACCAATCATGCTATCTGGAGCACAGGGGTATTCCAATTATGGTTCTTGAATAAATGTGCATAAACTATTCATAGCCTCCCTAGCCACCAACACACAATTGCTACTGGAAAAGTTTCTCAAAACATGAGAAAATACTATCACTGAAGAACAGCAGTCAAAGTCAGGGAAAGAAATCGGATTCCAGACCACATTTCACCATGAGGTAGTCCTTAGAATATAAAATAAAAACAAATGGCATTTTATTAATCTATTTTTGCCTACAGCCTGGAAAAGTCCTTATGTCAAAAATCTCTGCCTCTAAATTATGCTTTGTCTTCCCTTTATAAATTTTATTAACCACTCTTTTATTAGCAATCTTATTACAGTTGATCTGCACATGAATAGAAACAATTTACAAATGATCAGGGTTGGATTAGGGAAGCCATAAACTCAATGCAAATTGTTACAAATTATTTACTGGCTTAGCACAAATCTGCATATAGATTGAGGAAGTCAATCAGAAAGGTACCTTCAGGTATTCTTCACAAGATATGATTGTGAAGATAGTTGCAGACTGGTATGCGTCGTGCAGAATAGAAATGAAAATAAATAGATTCATTTGTCAAATACACTTAGACATGGATCTTCTCATTTAATCAGAACTTTTGGAGTACAGGATATCTGAGGAAACTGAAAAAGGGTGAGGAAGGGGCAGAGGGTTGGAAGCAGGTTTCCAATAAATAGAAGGTCAGGAATCAGGGATACATAAAGTGATTTTGCAAAACCAAAAAGTGGAATCACTGACCAACACATTAGAGGACTGCAGGTGTTGTGTCCCATTAATCTTCCAGCCACATTTTGAAATGGGGAGGATCAGTTGCTGTTTCTCAGCTGAGAGAACTGAGGCCTCATACTGGGGCCAAAATCATGCTGACATTAGCATTTGGATCTTAAAGGTCTATCTCTATGTCTGTGGCTCCAACAAGGGCAGTATTGGCTGTATCCTTGAAACTGCACTTCTGAGGGGTGTGAGTTCTTTGAAGTCTCAACTCTTTGCCAGGGCACAAGATTTGAAATGACCTTGAATTTCCTTGACTTTTTTAGCTGAGGAAGCAGCATGGTTTAGTACTAAGAACCCCTGTCTGGGTACCTGGAAGGGTGAGCTCTTTTATCTAACTTGCTATGTGACCACAGAGAGTTTTTTTTTTTTTTTAAATTTAACCCTTCTCTGAGACATGGTTTAGTGAGGGGCAGAGAGCTAGGTCTCTCCAAACTTTTTGCAAGATTTCAGAGTTTTAAGTGCAGTAACAAAGGATGCAATGCTGGTATGTGTACTCCCCAGAAAATACTAACCCACACAAGGAAAGAGCGGGTGAAGTTGGGGTTCCCATTTTTGCTCCTCTTTGGGTATAGAAGTATTTGCCCTATCAGTATTCCATAACTTCCCTCAATTAAAATTCTATTCTCAGGTTATTTTTAATTTCTAGCATCACAAATTTTGTTCCATGGGTTTTTGGATTTTAAGAGAGATGGGCTTGCCCACTGTGAAATTTCAACACAATTAACGATGACACTTTGCTGCAGAATTTTTGTGTAGAGAGATGAGCTACCAAAGCCTT
Organism: Tympanoctomys barrerae; assembly: GCA_002564285.1. Lineage (NCBI taxonomy): Eukaryota > Metazoa > Chordata > Mammalia > Rodentia > Octodontidae > Tympanoctomys > Tympanoctomys barrerae. The sequence goes on along the minus strand of NDGN011183005.1, from coordinate 9,196 downwards.
TCTGCTAGGAAGCAGCTTTGTTCATTCCTGCACTGACTCAGCCAATTCTTGTCCAAAAGCCGAGCACTGAACATGACATAGTTGCACTGTTTTGTACAATTTTTGTGCCTTTGTCTCCCTTATATGGGCATACAGTAACATTTTACAGTCTGGTTGGGTATGATTTATGTTATAGAGTTGCATCAGAACTACACATGCGTACAAAGAGGCTAAAATTGCTACATTGTAAAAAACGTTCTACCCTACTGGGAGGGACCCTACGACAACTCCAGATCTTTCTATTAAATGATAAAGGTTTTTGATGATTCAGGGCCCTTTGATTCTGAGAGCCCTGAAAAATTGGCTACATGTGCAGTTATTTTATTACTTCACATTTCATGGCCAGGGTTGTGGAATTTCAGGGGTAGGAGCGGAGATAGGGTCAAAACTATTATACCTTTGCCAAAGAGAATACATTTTTCTCTACTCTCTTTGCATGATGCTAAACTGGGGGGGGGGCGTTCTCTGCTTTCTACTTCCTTTCCAATCGTGGGATCCATAGCACCTCATGTGAAAAATGGGCTGGTCATACTAAGAACAGCAACAAGGGCCACATTTTTTAGATGGTTACCATATATCAGGAATGAGTTCAGAGCCTTGTGCACTTTACTTTATTGAATGCTTACAACAACAAAGAGATCTGGTAGTTTATTATTGCCCAAATTTACAGAAAAAGAAATGAATATGTGGATGGGACAACGATTTGCCTAATTCAATATATAATCTGGGAGAGATGAGTCTATCTCTGTTCTGACTGACTTCAAAATCTACATTCTGAGCCAGTAAACTGTACGAGTCTTATGTGGTTGAAATATATAGGACTGGACCAATTAGCCTTCCTAGATATTTTCCATCTCAGAGATATAATTATTAAATTCCTAGAGTTGAGCAGGTCCTTTGGGAGCATCTGGTCCAACATTTCACATTTCACATGAAGAAAGTGGATAATGAAATGGACTTTTACTCATACATGCAAATGTGGATATTGTTAATAAGAGTGGAAGCAGCTGGAGAACGCCAGAGAGGAAATACTGCATACTGACTTTTTTGCTTTGCAGAGCTTGACACATAGTTAGGGATAGTGTGCACTACACAACTTTGGGGGATGCCTCTGTGTCCACGCTGTGGTGCTGAACTGTCCCCTACTCTGTCCCATGATGCTAGTGCATTATCCTATTTTTCTACAATTTTATTTCAAACACGGAGAAGAGCTAACATTCCTTTTTCTTCTTTTCTTTTGTCCTAAAGGAGAAGCTGAGTGCTTGCAGAGACCCGGTTGCTGGCATCAGTGACTTTCAGGGATGCTAGCAAATCGATCTGGAGCTGCATGGCAAATGCTTGGCATGGATTTTCTTTTCTTCCTCTTCATTCTTTGCGCGAGTTATGTATGTGCGCGCATGCATGCATGTGTGTATGCGAGCGTCGGGTATGTGCGTGCGCATAGGCCCCTTGGCTGCTTTACAAGCAGCAAAGATCTCAGATGGGCGATGTGATTAACTAGCAGCAACGCACTGGATTCAGGCTCGCTCTGTGTATGGGTCTTCTCCCTCATTCCATTAGCGGTTGCCCCACTAGCTCATTGTTCTGCGTTCATTAAACATCTGCACCTGGAGTACTTCAGAGCCTGCTGATATGGTCCCCCCAAGAATGTGATCCAGAGTTTGGAGCTAACGAGGGAATTTCATACAGCTGTTAGCGATCTGTGGTGCTGCTCTTAGGTTATGCAGAATGAACTTAGCAAAGTCAATAGGACCTCTGCGGGGACTCTTGTAGTGATACCACTGGCTAAGACTTTATTCCTCTCGGAATGCTCAGCCAAGGTCCTCAGGAGTTGAATTCAGATAAAATTGAAAGGTAAACTAATTATAGTGGGGCCATTTGTGCTTTTGTGGTTTGGCTTATGTCAGCATTTCCTGACTACACCGAGTTCTTTAGGGATTTCAAAATCTGCTTTAAATGTCTTTTTCTACCCTTATTATTATTCTCCCTAGTTTTGAATCTAGTTCCTTTACAGGTTCTGATATTTAGACTAATGGATTTTATGGTCACTCTTATCATGTGCTACTCAGGAGCACACTTATCTGTCGCACACACACGTGCGCGCGCACACATACATACGCACACGTGCACACACACGTGAAAATCCAAATACACGGATGTTTTATCTGATTCAGGTGGTTTCAGTTGCAAGTGACAGAAACCCAAATCAAATGATCAAAAGAAACAGAGATTTGTACTCATGAGAAATCTAACGGTGCGTACGTATGATTTCACACTGATCCTAGGACCTGAAGGTGTCTCTCTGGCTCCCCAGCCCTCCTGTAGTCTTGTTTAACCCATCATTTTTTTTTATAGAGGAAATCACTCCACAGTAGGAAAGATTGCCATTAGTAACTATGGAGTAGACATTATCTTTTCTCAACACTAATTTCAGGGAGAATAATTAGTCTTGCTTGGGATCATGTGCCCAGTCTTGAGCCAATCACAACAGTGGTGGGAGGGTTTAGGAATTATAAAGGAGATCAGCAGGCTATTACCTCAGAGGAAATGGAGAGCCAGGACTCTGGCTGTTTACTGGCTGTGACACAGCAATGCCTTTTGCTTCTGTGATTTTCAGTTTACTCATCTGTGGAGAAGGTGGCATCTCAGACAATTAAGGATCACATAAAACAGTGATATATACAATAAGCACTTATAGAGAGCTGGCTACTTGTAGATACTAGACACCTAAGGAGGTATTTTGTCATGTCCATCATTCCTGGAAGATATGCCATGGCATATAAGTACAAGGCCAGGGGCTCTTATATGTGTGCAAAAGAAGCAGGACCAGAGAACCACTCTGAGTCTTTAGCACAAATACCCTCAAGGCAGTTGCCAAACCAGGTCTTGGATCCCTTTAGGATAGTAGTTGTTCTCCATGATCCAGTTATAGAAGCATTCTTAGACTTGGTGGAGTTGGAAAGGGGACCCAGGGGTGGAGGAGGATGGGAGGGAGTGACATGAGGGAAAAGGAAAATCAAAAGATCAAGATGAGACATGCTGTGCACCAATGTTCCACAATGAATGTATCCATTATGCATCACAAAGCATGCTCCCTGTGGTCTACAGACTAAATCTCACTAAAAGCGCACCAAGAATCTTTGTACCTGGTTTGCCTTGTTTGGACTCCTTCTTTCTTTATTTAAAGTTTTTTCCCCGTAAGTTTCATTGTGAGAGGACAGTATTAAATAAGTTCAATCTAGAATTAAAGACAGTTAGCAGATTTAATATGGGGTGTTGCTGAAGTTATAAAATAATGTTTTCATTAGGACAGACTTCTGAAATGTTAGTACTACTTTAACCAAGTAGCTGGCTAAGGGTATCTCTCTTTGCTTTGGCTACCAGGAAACTCTAAGTCAAATGCTAGTCTTTTCGCAGGTGTATAAAACTTTCATTATGTGCAGGGCATTATCTGTGACCATATCTTTGTTTTCTACATCTTATATTACCTTAAGTCTGCTTTTAAAAATTATGTATTTCAATCTTGTTAATTTTTGTAGATGACTTAAATCTTTATAGGGTTTGGATGGGGTTTCTAAAGTAAAAAATAAAAATAAAAATTGCAGGTAGGGTCTCAGGGGCCTCTTTGTGTAAAGATAATGTTGGCTGTGCTAATGCCCTTTCTCCTTCACTGCTAATGTCTTGGCTCTGCTTGGAACCACTTGTTCAATTACAGCGCCAAGCTCCTGTTTTACAAGGCTTCCTTGGAGCACATCTAATCAGGAGCAGCTCTTCACTGCAGTCTCTTTGTTCACTGACTGGAACCTTGAATGCCTTGCTTTGCCTAATAAATAACCCAGGGGCTCAAACTTGGCCTTAGCCTTTATTTAGAAAATGGAATTGGAGAAGCTCTGTAGCATACTCCGAGCCAAGGCCTTTGGAAGGTCAGGTATCTCTCAGGCAGTCCAGGAAGGCTGTATACTGCTCCATTTCCTCTCATGTTTATTGGGCATTTTTTCATAAAATCCTCTGTGCTTGCTCCTATGTTGGCATGGAGGGCAGTGGATAAATTGACTGATGTATGGAATAGCAGGTGACTTATTACTCTTAGGTATATCCTAAAAAGTCTGCCAGCAATGTGCATGGCTGAGTTTAGTCTAATATAGGAGGACTGGGTTCCTTTCATTCTCCTCTGTTTTCTCCTTTCAACAGTAGATGGAAGCTTTCAAAGAAAGATCAGTAAGCCAGATCTGTCTGAAAAAGGCTGGAATCTGAAGCCAACTGTATGCACTTACAGCTCTGGGTTCTAATCCTGGCTCCATTGTTAGGACTGCATGACCTTAGATGAGTTATTAGCAATAATCATGCCTCAGATAAAAGTCATTGGTGGAGCCGGGGAGATGGATCAGTGGAATAAGTGCTTCCTTGGCAAGCGCAAGGGCCTGAGTTCAAGCCCCGGTTCTGCAAAAAAAAAAAAAAAAAAAAAAAAAGTCGTTGGTCATGATAATGCCATTTCATCTCAAAGTTCCAATTTTTCTGTAGGGGCATTCTTAGGGTTGGTGGGATTGGAAAGGGGACCCAGGGATGGAGAAGGATGGGAATGAGGGAGAGGAGGGAAAGGGAAGGTCAAAAGAACAAGGTGAGACATGGATATGCTTCAATGTCCCACAATGAACAGATTCATTATGCATCACAAATAAATAAATAAATCTCCCAATACTTCCCTTAGTATTATTGTAAAATGAACTGAGGTCACATCTTGCTATTGAAGGAATACCTGGACATTTTCAAAGTCATCGGTTGAAACTCAATTCCTACTGTGGTGGTGTTTGGAGGTAGGGACTTCAGGAGGACGTGAGAGTAGAATGGAATTAGTCCTCTTGCAAAGGGACTCTCCTACTCCTATCGCTGTGTGAAAATACAATGACAAAGTGGCTGTCTGTGAACCAGAATGCAGGTCCTCACCTGACCCTCAACCTGCCAGGGCCTGCATCTTGGATTTCCAGCCGCCAGAACTGTGCAGAGTAAATTTTGTTTAAAAGCCACCCAGTCTATGATTGTTAGAACAACACAAACAGACTGAGACATAGCTCTGCTCCCCCCCAGCCCCCAGCTAGGGAGCTTTCTCTGGGTGTAGGTGATATCTCTTCGTGGGAAGGCTAGTCTAAGCTTTCTAAATGCTCATTATCCCGTGCATCCTTTCCTCATCTTGTTGTAGTTGCAGCTTTACATCTGCTTGCATAACTGTTTGATGTTTGACTCTGTCACCTGACGTTAACTCCAAGAAGACCGGTGCTGGGTTCACTTCCTGTGGCCCATTATCACTGTATTCTGTCACTGGTGCATCCTCATTGTTTTTCTCTGGGATGGGCTCAAGGAGGAACTCAATAAACAGTGAACTTGAATGAATGAAGATAGCAAGTGGAGAGTTGCAGTCCGAATGTGCTGAGTGAGGAGAGTGCTATACTTGGTACAACTTTGGCTTGGCGTGACGTACTTCACCCGGGCCAACACTTTAACATTTCAAAAAAATCCTACAAGGAAGGGCTTGTGTTGTGCTCATGTTCTATCCCCAGAGCCATACTGTAAAAGCAAATATTACTTGTGTTAAGTATTTAAATAAAATGAGTGAACATGTCTTCATTCTATGCGAGGAGCTGGAAAGTCAATTCCAAAAAGACTCCACCATCTCTAGAATGGAGGTGTCAGTTTCCCTCTTTTATGGGGCAGACTTTTATGGAGTACCAGGCTGAGAACTCTCTTTCTGTTAGAAGCACTGCCCTCCCCCCTTTCACCCAACCCCAGCTCATGCAAGATGGTGTGTGTTCTTTATTTATTACACATGTCTGCTTATTGAGATAATTGGGTTGTATAATATTGCACACAGACTAATCTGAGAATGATTTCTGCTGAATAGAAATTACTTATTTTGATTCCTCAGGGGTTTGTTTTGTCAAAACTCATGTAGTATTTAGCAAAGTAATCATTGTTCAATTGCTGAGCACAGGAAGTGTAAAATTATTCTAATAAGAATGGAAAGAATGAGAAGTGTTACTGACCTCGCCAACCTGATTAGTGATGGTGTTTCATCACAATCTCCAGGCCTAACCTCCATCGCTGCCTGCAAAGATCACCATGGACCTCTTCATCTCACCAGCCCTAATTAGACATGCAATTTGTCATATGGTTGTTCAACTAGAATAGAAACACACACACACACACACACACACACACACACACAGATACAAATGTATAGAAGAAAAAAGACATTGCTAACGTTCTTAAGAAAACTCCTCAGCAGTAAATCAGTATCCAAGGTGGGAGGGACAGCAGGGAGTCCACATTTTCTCTTCATAGGTACATGCTCTGTGACCTTGACTTAGTCACTGAATCCTTCTTTACCCAAGTTCTTCATCTGTCAGAAGGCATCAGGGAAGAGCCTCTTTATGATAGCTGCTTAGACTCTGGATCTATTCTGTTCATCTGCTTCCTTCAAGAGGGTGGTTGCCCATTTTACTCTTCGTTCTCAGGGCAGGTTTGAAGACAGACATATTTTTGTAGAGATATTGAAGCATTATATGTAAAAAGAATCCATATAGGGCAAAACAATGCCATTTTCTTTATTATAATATAGTTTTCTTTGTCATGTAACTGAAAATATAGATATAATCAATGGACACAGTTCATATTAAGTACCTATTTCACACATGCAATGCTATTCTGAGGTGGGTGAAAGAGCCATGCTCAAGGGCTTAAAGGAGAAAGTGCACAGTTCAGACGCAGGTGTGGAGCTTCTGTTTCTTTTAATCCTCTGACTGGTGCTGACAACATGGTACTTTCTGATGGTCAGAAGAAACTCTTCCTCTGTTAAGGTCAGGAGTGGAGGTCATGCATTCTGGAGCCTGGGGCACCATGGCCACATAACCCCCAGCAGGCAGTGAAGGAATAGCTAAGAGGATGAGCTAGCTCTGGACTTGCAGAGCCTGGAATGGAATCTTAGCTCTCATATTTTTTAGGTGTGTGACCCTAGAACTTAATCATCTGTGGAGGATTAAAATAAGTTCTTTAATGTTATTTCCATTGACATGAGGGCTCTATAGTCCCTTTCCTTGAATCTTGCTAGGATTAAAACAGTAAGGGACAGCAGAAATGGCATGATATGACTTACAAATGGGATCCACAAAGTCCAGAAATCTGCTGCTGCCTTTCTCAGGGTTGTAGCACATGAAGAAATTCAGACCACATCGCCAGAGGCTACATGTTGTTGCTCTACTCAGTGATACTGCTGAGCTGAGCCTTCAGGTCACGCTGCCCATGTCAGATGTGAGTAAAGATACTTCTGGTTATTTCTGCCTGTGAACCATTTGAGTCCACCTAGGCAGTCATGTCTTCCCAACGAAGCCCCTAGTCTGCTGAAGTGAAGACAAATCGCACACAGAACCTATAAGGATCATAAAAATGATTGTTGTACATATTACATTTTAGGTTTTTTGTAATGTATTAATAGTTACTAGGACCCTGGGACATCTCACTCACCTCATCCACACCTTAAAGATAATAATAATGCCTTCCTTATAAGAGTATTAAGAAGTGGAAGTTAAAATAGTGTACCATATCTTACACATATTTTGTGGTCAATATTAATGGTAATCAATGCCACTAGTTACATTATCATCAGCTTCCTCTGTCTTGTGGAGAGAAAAATTTCAGGCCACTGAGTGTGGGAATGGAGGAACCTGGGATGCCGGGAGCTGCAGCCAGTGGCCAGAGAAATAACATCAGCTATCAGAGCTGTTGTTGCCTCTGCTTCTTGGGAAGTAATGTGGCCATCACAAATGTCTGAGGCCAATACAAGTGAACTACTTGATGTAGTTCATGAAGTTTATTTTAACTTCAGAAGTTTTCAGAGGAGGCAACCTAATTCGTTTGTCAAGAGCTGTCCTGAATTATCAATAACATGTTAGTGAAGGAGGAATTTCACGCCTCTCAGATTTGCCCTGATTTCCACACTAACAAACTCCAGCAGGTTACCTTGTTTATTTCTGGCAATGGGGGAAACTGCTAAGGGCATTAATTGCCCCTCCAGTCCCTTTTTTCCCACCCCAGTCTTCCTGGGCTCCTTGATTGATTCTCTTAAAACTCCTCAGCCTCAACAGTAGGATTCTAAATCCTTTAACTGTTTAATTGTCTTCTGGGGTGTCATTGGTGCCTTGAGGTCTAATTATGAATCCCAGCATCTTCTGATCTCATATCAGGCTGTGATGTTCTGCATCCATTTGAAGTGAAGTTTCTGGTCATTTCAGCAACTCACAGTCCGTACTAAGTTACATGAGCGGTTTTTGCCTTAATATACCAATGTGTTCAGTATTGCCTGAATGTTTCTGGCCTCCCATTTCTTCCACAAGCTGAAAACAGCCTTGAGAATGAAACTCAGCATGAACTCCTTTGAGATGAGGTCTGGAAGCCTTCTTTTATTACCAGCTTTCAAACCTGTGATTCACTGTTGTATTTCTATGCACTTGTGCTTAGAGGACTTGGGTTATCTTTCTTAATTTTCTTCTTATGGTGGCAGCATCTAAGATGTGATAAATGCTGGTCAGAAAAAAAGACAGTCATCCTATTTATCTGTTATAAGGATATTAAGACACCTTTCTTTCAAGAGATAGGACAAAGAACTTGCAGGTATTTTTTCCAAGGTAGTGTTTCCTAAACATTTGCTGCATGTCAAACACGGTTCTAGATATGTTCTATGAATTCTGTCACTTAGTGTTTATTCTCTTCATGTCCATTTTAGAGATGAAGAAACTGAAGCTTAAAGAGGAAAGTAAGTTGCTAAAACTAAGAAGCTGTGGAGTCATGAATCACATGCAGATAAGCAGCACTAGAGGCTGGAACTGTTTCCAACTCTGCATGCTTCCACTTGATGTGAGATACTCAAACTTGCTATCACCCTCCATCCTCCATGATAGTAATTTATGGTCTGATTCGGCATGTTATTCACCTCTTCATTCCTTTAGCTTGGCTGAATCAGCTCCGGTAGATCTCCGGGTGAGGGCCTCGCCTTGCAGGTGAGCAGGACCCAGGAATTGAGAAAGGCAGGAAGCTGCCCTGCCTAGTTTCCTGCTGCCCCGCCCCACTTCCGTGGAGAAGTCTCAGTCTTGGGAGGAGCTTGATCTCA
>NDGN011182984.1:0-13574 GCA_002564285.1 Tympanoctomys barrerae | reverse complement strand
TTTTTTTTTTTTTTTTTTTTTTTTTTGGTGGAACTGGGGATTGAACTTAGGCCCTTGCGCTTGCTAGGGAAGCGCTTACTCCACTGAGCCATCTCCCCAGCCCTTAAGGCGAGTGTTCTTTGAATACAGGGGAATTGGTCAAATATGCTTGCCTTTATCCACAAAGTTTTCAAATTTCTTAAAAGTTTAAAGATGCTAAGGAGGATAAGTGGTCAAATGCAAAGTTAAGGGCCCTAAATTCCAGTACTTATGATAAGGACTGGCAGAATGTTCCTTCTTTGATAGAAGTGTTGCAATACTTTGTACCCTCCACGCTATGATGCTTGAGGGAGACTGTGGTATGCGCAAAGGATGGTGAAAGCCCTTCTACTCACAATTCAAGAGACAGAGTAAAGCACCATCCACACAGAGAAGATTTCAAATATTCATCTGAATAGTTACTGAGCTGGCCTTGAGAATGGGTGGGGACTAAAGATGAGTAAGAGTTCTCTCTGTTGCTGAGAGTTAACAGTCCAGCACAGATGACGGACAACCTAGAGAGTGACAGAACAGGCTCTAGAGTTGGATGACTTCAACTGACATCTCAACTCCTCAATTTTATAGCTGGAGTATTTTGGGAAAGTCATTTCACCTCTCAAGACCCCAGTTTACTCATGTCAGAGATAATATTGATACATATACCTCCTAGAATTGTGGAATGATTTGAACAAAAGATTAGTATGTCTGCTATTTAGCAAGCAATCAAACTATGTTTATTACATAAGTTATTTCCAGCAGTTGCAAGGAACACTGATGCAAGAGACTTCTAAAGTACACTGGGGCAGAGCAACTGAGATAACAAGAATTTGTGTCCTTCCTTCATGAGCTAGCCAGAGGATGAGAATGAGCTAATCACAGCATGCTGTTTTCCTGGCTTCTTGTCATTCATTAGTGATGATGATAGTAAGAGGCTGTCACTATGATGGGTTTTGGTATCTGTCTCATGAAGCAGTGGGAAGGCCCAGTGGGACTGGGTGGACCAAGCATGCTTTTATCTATTCTGGGAAGGAGGAGGTGACTCATACTCATACAGAGGTACAAAAGCATCTATGCATCACACAGACCATAGTTTATTTCTCTTATTCTTTGGATATTTTTCCATAATGCTTCTTTTAGAGGATGGGCAGAGATTTGATAAAGAAAGGAAACTAAACCTTGTATGGACTAAGATTAGGTTTGGACCTTAGTCCATCTGCCTATTTGTTTATTCATTCACTTCAGGGCTTTAATTCATATCTATCTGATTGGAGTCTACATTCCTAAGCTGTACTATACTCAAAGGCCTTTCCATGCCTATAAATGCAAAAAGGGAGCAGAAGATAATCCAAAAATGTGTTTAAATTCAAAGAAAACTAATCATTAACACTAGTAAGGCATCCAAATCTTCAAAAGTGTTTCAAATCATTTCCAAGTGATTTAATAATGTTAATATAAATAGTAATAGGTACCATTTGTTGGCTACTTAATGGGTGCCAAACACTTTATATGCATTTATGTCAACGTATGTGAGTGCCACTCGACACAAACTGTTATCACATACATTCTCCTAACAGTTTTACAACAACTCTTATGTGGAAGGTAACCCCTCCTCTGTCTTCCTACTCCATTTATAGGCTTCATTTATAGCTAAGGTAATTGAAGTGCAGAAGAGATAAACACACTTGATTAAGGTCAACACCAAGGGGCTGGCAAGATAGTTCGGTGGACCAAAGCACCTGCTTAGGCAACTTTAGGCAAGTGCAGGGACCAACGTTTGATGCCCAGCGCCACATGCCATGAAACCCTACTCCGAGGGCAGGCTGAGTGGGCCACAGAGTCCAGGTGTAGTGGCTCACCCCTGTAATCCCAGCACTGGGGAGGCTGAAAGCAGGAGGACCATCATGAGTCTGAGCTGCGTAGTTAAACTCTGTAACAACCAAATACATAAAAAAAAAAAAGGTCAACACCAATAGTAAATACAAGGCCATGAGTGTCACCTGTTCATTCTATTCGGTTACAATCCCCATTATGTTTAAAGCTCTTGGAGTTCTCTTCATCTATGCAAATTCATTTCTTATACTATCTTAGCTGCTTCATTTAAAATCACCTATCAGCAAAAATGCTACTCCTGGCAATCTCTACATATAGTCCAACAGGAAGCTATTTGTAGTGAACCTTAGTGTGACTATCTGGAATGAAATTGTCAGGTGAACTTTTGTTAGCTAAATTGGTAAAAACAGAAGATGTAGAACACAGTAAAATGGTTGTTTTAAAGCTGAAACTAAGGAATCCATCTATTCTTTACAGAAGGCATAGTGATGGACACATTTAGGCAATGCTGCAGGGGTTGAGGAGAAAAGGGAAGTAGACAGAGAAAGCACCTGCCCTCACGGAGTTTACTTTCAAGCAAGAGTAATACAAACTAGTAATAAAAATTAAACAATTTTTATATAGGAACTTCTATAAGAAACATATAGCAGAGTAAGGAAAACAGAACAAGGGAGGAGAGCTGTATGTCAGAAGGATGTCTGAAGAGAGGGTCCTATAAGCAAAGGAACTGGGCCAAGTAATAAGACCATGTGCAGGCAGAATACGATGGTGCCAAGGGCCAGATGGGTATCCTAGAACCAAGGCAAGAAAGCCAGTGAGGCTGAAGGGAGTAATCAAGGGCTCATGGTGACCCCAGGTTAGGTCTGAAAGTAAGGGTGAAGTCAGATAATATTGGATGCTGAAAAGCACATTTAGGAATTTTGATCTGTTTTATCCTATCAAAAATCTTATGCAATACAAGGCATTTATGGAGAACAAATTAAGGCCTAAAAAGGCAATGTAATTTTCTCTGCCCTTCTGAAACCTCACCATTTAGTGGTGAAGTTCTCACACTCTCCAGTCTTGCCACCAAATGAAAACATGGATTAATTAAGGGGAAAATGAAAATGATGGGAAGGAGTTCCACATAAAAGCCTCCACTCCACATACCCCAGTGACTTCTCTCCAATAATATGAAATGAGTAGAATCTGAAAAAAGATTTAGGAAAATAAATAGTCTTCTTCCCTCTTTTATCTCTACAGTTTTATTGCATCTATTGAAAACTAGAAACACTGGCTGAGAACTGCAGCAACCACTACTTACATCCTACATAACCTTCTACGTCCAACACCATTAACAGTGACAAGAGAGCTCAAGAAAGCAAGGAATCCTGTTAGCTGGAAAATTCATGGATAGAAAATACATCAATTTTAGCTTTTTCTAGCTATTACCTACAATGATTTTGTCCTAAGTAAATCTATCTAAGAGAAAAAAGAAACCATGGAACTTGATATTAATAACCATTCTAACACTAAAACATTAGACTTTAAGAATGTTTAAAATGCTTCAGTAATACCTTGAACCTATTTTGACAAGAGATTCCCAAGGGCCAACCCCCCTTAAATTACTGAGCATCATAAGGTACTACAGAAGTAATCCACTACCAACATAAGATATATGGTCTGTACAGTCAGACTGAGTGCATTCAAAGGGTGTTTATAAGGGGTTGATGACAGAATTCACATAAAGTACTTAGTGTAATACTAAGTACTCTAAAAAATAAGTTGTTGTCTTTATCACCATTATTGCAGAGATAAGCTCCAGACCCTGTTTATTGATGGTGAGGGTAACAGCATCCCTAATTAAGAGAGATACATTTAAAGGTGTAGAAGAATCAAGTACACATATGAAAAACAAAATACTGGGGCCAGGGAGATGGCGCAGTGGAATAAGTGCTTCCCTAGCAAGTCCAAGGGGCTGAGTTCAATCCCCAGCTCCGCAAAATAAATAAATAAATAAATAAAATAAAATAAAAAAAGAAAAAACACTGAGCAACTACTCTGGGTCAGATACTGGTAGCCTGGAATAAAGGTTAATGATATGGCGAATTTACTGCAATTTGTACCATGAGTGGTTCTAAATTAATAAGTAACTCACAAGTATCCATGTCTGGTATTGGCCAAACACTAAGGAAGCTCCTTGTTTAAAACATAGCCTCTGGGTCAGAAGAACACACAGTCATGTAGGAAGACATGATTCAACCAGAAGCAACAAGAAAAACTAAGTGTGAGAAGGTGTAGGTGGTATATAAATGATAGAGGTAATCACGGACAGAAGAAAATAATGGGAAGGGGTCTAGAAGGGTTTCATTAACCAGTGGACAGAGAGCAAGGTGTTCTATCATCACAGTGGTCAGATCTCCATACATCTAGTGGATGCCTAATGGATGGACTGCCTAATCCTCTTAGGTGAGAAAATGATGTTACTGTTAAAGAAAGTGAAATATGACAGAGACAAATAAACAGAGCTTGCCAGAAATGAAATCAGGAAAATAGAGTAGAAAGAGCATAGACTTAGAGGCAACAAGGCCTCAGTGACTACTGTCTATGAAACCCTGAGAAAATTATTGACTAAAATAAATAAATGTTTGTGGATATGTGGGATAAATAGAAATTAAATTGCTATACGCTGTTTAAATCAGGTATACTTCCATGGTCAACAAAATTAATCTCTGATCCTATGCCTATGAGATGGAAGAAGAGTTATTAATAACCCAATTCATTTAGGGATGACAAAATAGATTAAATCATCCTTTTTGGGAAAACCTATCTGTAGACCTCCATTTAAATTCAATTGAAGTTCATACTTGCAGGAAGATCTATGGATTTCACATAACCAAGACAGTGATGCTCAGAAACGCAATTTAAAAATCAACTACACATTTCTGGGTGTAGTGGCATGTACCTGTAATATAAGCACTTGGGAGGCTGAGGCAGGGGGATCCCTGCCAGTTTGAGACCAGCCTAAGCTATATAGTAAATTCAAGGCCAGCCTGAACTACATAGTGAGAATCTTTCTCAAAAAGAAAAAGAAATACTCCAAAATAAGAATAAAAATCAACTGTTGGTCACCTACTATGTGCAAGACACTAATAGGCAACAGGAACAAGAAACGCATCATTGCTGTGTCTCTATGGAGTTCACAGCCTACAGTGCCAGAAGCCCTTCTCTCCTCTGTTATAAGATAGTATAAACTTTCACCTGTCAAATTCCCAGCCACTGGTCTCACATTAATCCTATTTTCTCCTTCTTAAGACCATTAACATTAGAATATGAATGTGTATGGACTCCTCTGGCTGTGTTACTTCTCTCCCACCCACTTTCAAATAGTCAAAGAGGACTGCTCTTTGAGTCCCTCTCTATGCCCCTTATTCTCTCACGTCTAGCTCTGTGTAATCCTTACTTTCAGGTCAGCCTTCTTTCTTCACCTCCATTCCTACAGATCCCTGACTACCCACTGAAAACAATCTCTCCCTATCTATTCCCCTTAACCTATCATCCTTTAAAAATTTTTTAAATTTTTTTGTACTTTAGGGAAGGGTCTACAGGGTGTTCATGGTCTCACTACTAGGTCAGACTCATAGTGATCCACTTGTTTATAGCCTTCCAAGAGTTGGGATTACAGATGCGTGCCACCACACCCAGTCTTCCTTTTTAATAGCACTTGATGATCTGGAACTGTATTCTTTTATGCCAAGGTTTATTGTTTGTTATTTATGTGCCCTACTGAAATGAAAGCTGAGTCAATAGCACTACCCACAGTACCAGGATGTAGCAGGTACTCAATTTTTATCAGAATGACAGAACATGCAAACTCTATATAATTTTATACTCTTCTGGCTCTGTGTATAACTTAAGTATGTCTTCTCTACATTGTTGGACACTTCTTGAGGATCCATCTATATTTCATCTTTTATCCTTTGGATGCCCAAGGTAGAGAATTTCCTGTTTAATGTCTGTTGACTAAATGACGCGCTTGGTTCCTTGTTTAAGACCTACTTGACAGATAAATGATATGGTTCCTTCCTTCTTTCCTCTTCAGATTTCTTAATTTTGACTTGGTCTCAACAACTTCATCCAGGTGGTGGTAGCATATGTCTGTAATTCTAGCACTCTGGGAGGTTGAAGCAGGAGGTTCACAAGTTTGAGCCCAGCCTGGGCAATTTAATGATTTAGGAGACCTTGTCTCAAAATCTAATAAAGAAAGAAAGAAAAGAAAGAAAGGACATACACTAGGAAGGAGTGAAGAAGGAGCAAGAGAAGGGAGAGAGGGAAAGAGAGAAGGAAGGCTGGAGGTATAGCTCAGTGCAAAGGTGGTGGAGTCAATCCCTATACCACCTATGCCCCCCCACGCAATGCATGCATGCACACACACACACCTCCACTTTAGGAATATGAAAATATTTGATTGGTAATATGGTAAGGTAAAGAACTATTTTATTCACATTTCTGTTCATTCTTTTTAAAAACTAATTGCTTGGTCACCAAGCTTAAAGGTTTTTTGTTCCCATACATCACTGCTTTACTTGGTAGGGCTTTTTCAAACATTTATTGATTTCTTAGGAGGTGGGGTTAGTAAAGGCTACCTTTAAAAAACATGCAGTCTTCTAGAAAACACCAATCTCTGCTTACTGTGGTTATGAGCTATTTTTATCAGGTGATACTGTGATATTCCTTTTCAACACATGATATTCACTCACTCAAGCTGTTTGGCACTGTTCTATTTGGTTTCATGTTACATCAATGAGACAGTTTGAGGGAAAAAGAAAAATGGGACATGCTAAATTTAGTAGCACCACTAAAAACCTAAATAAAAAACTCTGAAATCTCTTAGACTCCTTGGCTACCTAATTTACATTCAAGACCCTGTCTACCAATCCAAGATTAAGACAAATAGGTAATATCTTTGTCCAGAGAGTATCTTCCTAAGAATTTTAATTAAGAAAAGCCATTTTCAACGTCTCTAAAACTTCAAAGGGTTAAAGGGCATACATGAAGGTCACAGAAAAGTCAAACAATTATTCCAGGTATTTTGTATTGTTATAGCATCTTTACTTTTCAAAGAATCAGCCTAATTAGATTTAAAACAATAACACATCTGGCCACACATCTGGACATGCTGAGCTTGAAATAGCCATATGACAACTATGAGAAGCTGGCCAAGAAGCAGTAAGATATAGAACAAGGCTCTTGAAGGTTTAGGCTGGGTGTCAGTGTCCCTGGATATAGGCAGAAGATGAAACTATGAAATTAAATAACTGTCCTTTGAAGAGTCAGGAGAGTAGCAGGCTTAGAAGGAAATACTATTCAAATGTTAGCAATCAATGTGTGCTGAAAAAACATGCCTATAATATTACCTAGCATATTGTAAAGACGCCCGCATACTTAACTCATATTCTCATCGTAAGACTTGGTGGCTAAACAAGGTCTTTTGTAAACTGGTAAACTATGAAACTAGTATTTGTTTATGCTATTTCTAGAAGCATGTAAAGGAAAACTGGTGAAGTAGATCAATGTAAAACTGGTGATGATCTGTACCATTCCTTATACCCATATCTTCTATAATGTGACTTTGCATATCTTATCAAGAGACATAGATACAATCTACTTTTCCATCCCTATACTTAGTGTTTGGCCAACAGGATGAGTAGAAATTGCATTTTATCAGTTCTTCCTCTCTCCATCCCACTGTTCCTCCCTTGGAAACCTGCTCAGTTATCCTGTGAACAAATTCTGGTTGTATTTCAGAAGGAAAGAAAGGGGAAGCAGGAGGGGAACTTGATGGAGTTTGAGAGGAAGGAAAAAAGGGCTCAATGAGCTCAACCAAGGATATCCAAAAGCAGCCTATAGCTCCTAACCCTACACATGTGAGAGAACTCAACATGATCAGCAAAGAGCCAGTCCTAGAGTTGACCACAAATACAGTGAAGAGCCTGATTGAAATCAAAAGTTCAACACAGCTGACTTATAGACTCATGAGCAATAACTAACACTCTCTGTTTAAACCACTGTATTCTAGAGTGGTTAGTTATATAGCTTCCAGGTTACCTTGTGCCTCACCATGTGTGTGGCACTGTGCTAACAATCACTTTATATGAATTATTTTATTTCTCATAATAACTTTATGCATTAGCTATTAGTATCCCCATTTGATAGATTATAAAATTGAAATATACAGAGGTATACAGCAAATGAGGCCAAAATAGAAATCAGGCAGGGCTGGCCAGATAGCTCAGTGGATTAAAGCACCCGCTTAGACAGACACAGAGGCCAAGAGTTTGATCCCCCTCATACAGTGCTGGCCCTGCCCCCAGGGCATGCTGAGTCAGCATTTGAGACTGGGCAGTGGTGGTATGCACCATTGCTTCGGAAGATGAAAACAGGAGGATCACTATGTGTCCAACATGTGTAATGAGACCATGTAGACCCTGTACAAAAAAAAAAAAAAAAAAAAAAAAAAAAAGGAAAACAGGCAATTCAACTTTGGAGCAGCACTTAGTCAACAAAAGAGGATCTTTTATATTTTTAAATTGGATTATTCAACAAATAATGAACTTTTCCCAGTATTCTTTTGAACAAATAATGTATCTTAATATTTCCTTATACTTTTAATTGCTCCAATTCAAAAGTCATTTCTATAAATAATGAAAAATCATAATTTCTTTTGTTGATGTTATCTCATTCAATCCTTATAGTAACTTTTGAGGTTTTCACTACCACTTAAGTCTTCTAGAGAAAAATATAAAAGGTAGAGAATGAGGCCCAGTGAAACTAAGTCATATCCCCAAATTGACCACTCTATAAGCAGCCAACCTATACTTTCCTTCAAGTCTGGTAATTTCAGAACCTATGCCTTTACTAACTGGCTGCTCTGCTGAACTACCTCCAAATCCTCCATGCATTCTTCTAAATTAATTGTCAACCTACTGTTTCACTTAGCAAACATATAATAAATACTCCCTTTGTCTTCAGGCTCCAACTGGCCCATGAAGAAGCTTCAAGTCAATTAAATCCATAGTCTCTGCCCTCAGGAAGCACCCAGAGTTGGGAATGGAAGAGTGAAATATACAAAAAGCTAAAAGATATACAATCATGCATCATAAGAGGATGTTTTAGTCAGTTACATACAGCAGATATGATGGTGCCCCATTATAACATTATAATGGAGTTTAAAAATCCCTGTTGCCTAGTGACACTAAATTGAGTGAAATTAGCTACCCATGTGTGTGTTGTGATACTGGGATAAAGCCAGTGATATGAAACAGTAACTTATACCAATATGTACAATGCATAATACCTGATAATAACTTTTACTGCTTATATGTTTACTATATTATGTTTTATCATTAATTTAGAATATACTTCTACTTGTAAGTTTACTATAAAACGCTATGCCATGTCTCACTCACGGCAGCCTCATACAACATGTGTATGTTGCATCTGGTGACTGAACCTAGAGGCCAAATTGAGTGACTGACATATACCTTCTAGCTTTGTTAAGGAAGAAACTTGATGGTGTTCATATACTGATGAAGCTGCGTAAAAATGCATTCCGCAAAATATACTTATTGGGACTGGGGAGATAGCTCAGCAGTCTAAGTGCCTGCTTGGCAAGCGCAAGGACCAGGGTTTGATCTCTGGTACAGCATGCCATGCTGACTCCAGAAACCTGGGTGAGCTGTTCCGGCCACCAAAACCGGATGTGGTGACACACCCCTGTAATCCCAGCACTGGGGGTTGGGGAAGCTGAGGCAGGAGGATCACTATGAGTCTGAGCTGTGTAACAAGACCCTGCACCAAATAAATGAAATAATAAATAAAAGATTAAAAAATGTTGGTCATTAAATAATGCATGACTGAAACAAGAAATGAAATGTAATAGGGTACTATTATCAAGTGAATAGAATAAGTAGTCACATTCCAGAATTCAAATAAGAGTGAGAAACATGGATTTAGATATGTGTAGCAAGGCTTCACATGGAAGAAAATATGAAGGATGTATAGGATGGGAGATTTCCTGTGAGGACATAGTCTCTTCCTACCATAAATGTCTGATTCTTGTTGGAAGGTTGTCATGGTGATTGTATTTTCACAATATCCAGGGATGACTTTTCAGCCTGGTGAGTTTAGACAATGCCAATTTCTTGAATGTAGGCCAAAGGATTAATCTGGGAACCCCAACATATCTGAACGTTGACATAGCTGATGACTAGACCCTGGAAACTTGATAACGCCTATCAACAGATCCAGAAAATAGATAATAAATCTAGAGCAGTTCCATGGGGTAGGAAACAGGGTGAAGAAAAGGACCATAATGAAATCCAACCATGCATACTACATACAAAATGTCAGCAACTGGTCCTTTCCAATCACTGGGATAAAATATTTGACACCTGCAAATTAAAGACACTTATTTTACCCCATAGCTGTCTGACTCCAAGGCAGAAAGAGCATGGTAGAAGGGCAGTGGGCAGAAGCTGCTAGATCTATGGCAGCCAAGAAGCAGAGAAAAGAAGGGCTAAGATAATACATCCTGGGACCTGTCCTCCTGGCTAGGCCCTACCTCTGAGCACCAGACTTGTGGGTGACATTTTTAGATCTAAGCTATAACATATGCCAGAGAAAAATTAGCACAACTATACTTGGGAAAATTCAACCAGTTTCATTCCAGATTACTTTCCTTCTATTCTTGGCATGTGGGAAAAACCTGTCCCTGACCTGACACAATCTAACCTTCTAGACGTACCTCTTGCTGCCTAAGTCTATCCTACCATGCACCAACCATATTGCAATGTTTACAGTTCCTCAGCACACGTTCCTCTTCACACATCCTTGATGCTCCTGACCTCTGGGGCTTTCAGAAGGTATGCCTTCTGCTGGATCTTTCATTTTTTTCTATCTTATCCAGTCCTGCCTTTCCTATTCTATCAACTCATTCCTCTTCTTCCTATATATTTAGTTTAAATGTCACATCCAGCAGAAAAGAAGAAAAAAGAACAAGAGGCAAAAAAAGAAAACAACAACAACAAAAAAACCCACACTTAAAATGACCTGACCTAGAATACTTGAACTGGTCTGGTCTAGGATCTATGTACTGTAGGTGACAGAATACAGATCCAGCAGGACTGAATCACATATTTAAACTTACCTAGATTTCATGAACTGAAGGGGGTCTCAAAGACATTTAGGTTGTATTTGTTTAGAAGCCAATTAATTATATTTTCAGGGTGCAAGCTCTTTGAGGGCAAAGAATGCTTTTTATCACTCTGTGAACTCTACTGAGCACAATGCCTGACACATGGAAAGTACTTCATATTTAGAACTTAATATAGACTTAATAAACACGTATATGTATAGATGAATGAATGGATTAAAAACTAGCTTAACATACTCTTATCATTGAGAAACAAGGTAAAAAGCAGCTATACAAATTTTGAACCAACAAGTTTAAAAAGCAAGAAGACAAGAAGACATCATTGAATTGATATCTGCTGGTGACTACAGGCAGAAAACCAGATGCTCTCAGACAAAAGGTGAAATTCACCTGTCTCTACCATTTTCCTCTTTTTCATTCACTTTTAAATCTCTTAGCTACTCACGCCTTGGAGGGATCTAAATTTGGGAGTTAAGGGTCTAATCAAACAAATGATTCTCTTTCAAGTCCAAAATACTTCTAAAGCTGCTGTGACTAGTCAGGCATGAATTAGACACTAGGCACACGGGGAGACAGGTCAACAAAGGATGTACTATAGCAAGTGCTGAAGGTTCCTATAAGAATATCGAGTAGTTATACTCAGCTTGGTTTTGAGACCACAGAAGATAGAATAGGTGTCCCAGATGAGTAAGATCGCATGGTCTAACAAGACAGAAGAAAGGTAGACCATGCCAGGAGTGGAGGAAGTCATAAATCACACAAATTAGGTCCCTCTCTTCTAGAGTCTCAGGACACCAAGCACAGACTGAAACTGTATGTTTAATTTTCTTGTTTTTCCACAAGATTGTGGATTGTGGACTCTTTGAGAGACTGTGTTATTTATGAATGTACCGCCAGCATCCAGCAGAATTCCTGGGATACAGAGAATCTTAATCGGATAAACAAGAATTATAGAATGGAGAGGAGTCTTAAAATATCAGAACAGTTAAGGATATGATAAAGAACTCTAGTGTCAGTCATACAGTGGCATATGTCTATGATTTCAGCATTCTGGGAGACTGAGGCAAGATGATCACAAGTTTGAGCACAGCTTAGGTAACTTATCAAGACTGTATCTCAAAAGAAAAATTTTAAAAAGGGATGGGAAGGTATTTTTCTGCAATTAGTATAGCTACGCTTGAAAAATTCAACCAGTACCATGGTCAGTCCCCACT
This sequence comes from Tympanoctomys barrerae, assembly GCA_002564285.1. NCBI lineage: Eukaryota > Metazoa > Chordata > Mammalia > Rodentia > Octodontidae > Tympanoctomys > Tympanoctomys barrerae. The sequence goes on along the minus strand of NDGN011182984.1, from coordinate 1,319 downwards.
AGTGAAAAAAATCAAAATCAAAACCAAAAACATTGAAAATTATTTAACTGTTAAGACTTTGAGTCACTTCTCTGTCCTTCAGTTTCTTCATCTATAAAACGAGGATACTACCTCATGAGGATATTTATCTCTATTGGCTAGATTTTCCCAGAAGCAGACACTAGGACAAAATAAAGAGTGGAGGAGATTTATTAGTTTATTGTGAAAATATAGGCTGAGGGATGGGAGGGAAATATAATTGGAGGTAGGTAGTCCCAGACCACAGTGGAAAGCAGATAAAGGCTTGATCCCCATAGAGTTCTGGAATAAAGATTTTCCATTAGAGGAGCTCCTTTAATGGAATATAAAGGTCAAGATTTTGTACTATAGCTCTACTACATTCAATCATCAGCTGGGGATGTCCAGAACATACAAACTCAATGCCTACATAAGCTAAGCAAGATAGTACATGTGTAACCTGACCAAATATGGTAAAAGAAAAAAAAGAGGCCCATGATCTTGATAGCCTGCTTGGAGTGTATTGTACACATCCTGCCTAAAGATATCCAAGTTTAAAACTATACCAAAGAAAATAGTCACTATTCAACATCAGCTAATATTTAAACTTTGAAAACTAAAATTGTATATAACTTTATGAATAAATAGAAGCTACTATGCAAGTATCTTCTCCATCACTTTTGGTTATTGACAGTTAAATGGTATATCTTTTGGGTTTTGCTTTTTACAGTCCATACTGAACTTGGCCTCTTTATTTTAAGACTGCTTTTACAATTTCAAGAGATACAAAGAAATATTGAAATTTCTTCTGAATTTAGTTATTCAAAGTTCTGATTTTTTAATGCATAAAGATATTTGCTGAACACCAAATATGTATTTGTTTTCTTTTTCTGATAAGAAAAATATAATTCTACTTTATTTTTTGTGCCTCCATTTTCAGGATCCTTATATAACACTCTTTCTTTTTGTTTTTATGGTACTGCGGAGTGAACTCAGGGCCTCGCACTTGCCAGGCAAGTGCTTATTCTACTGAGCTATCTCCTCAGCCCCTTTGTTTCTTTTTCTTTCTTTTTTTTTTCTTTTCCTTTTTTTTTTTTTGGTGATAACACCCTTTCTATGTGGAAAAGTACAAAAGAAAAAAATGAAAAGATAATATACAAATATAACTTAATGCTATTTGTTATTATTTTTTAATATATTTAGTAGAAATGTTTTAGTGCCACTAATTTTCTGAAATTCTTTTATTGTAAGAATAGTTTAGGTCATTCTCTCAGGCTTTCACAGAGAGCACATTGGCCAAGCAATGGCCGTGACTCATCCAC
>NDGN011182854.1:0-11892 GCA_002564285.1 Tympanoctomys barrerae | reverse complement strand
GGCCTAGAGGGGGTGCTTGCCACGTTAGAGCTGGCCAGTGCCACCACTTGTCCCTAAGTACAGACTGTGTCCTTAGCCTGTGACCAGTGTGTGGGAGGGAGGGCTCAGGAACGCAGGCTGGGGCTGTAGCTTCTGCATCTGAAAGCCCCCCGCTGGGCCACACCGTGACCCCTCTGTGCCTCCGCCCCTCAGCTCCCACAACTGGAACACGCTGTTCATGGGGCCAAACGCTGTGGCCGACGCCATCGCACAGAAGTACAGCGCCACCAAGAGCCAAGTGTTTGACCACGTGAGTGGGGCCCGTGTGCGTGTGCTCTGCATGCTGTGTATCCACATTTGACACCAGCTGAGTGACAACAGAGGTGACACGGGTGCCCCTTAGGTTTAGCCTCCGCCTTCTCACCCTTGCTGTAAGCACCCACGCTCAGTGCTGTGAAGGGCAACGCCCACCACCTCTGACTGAGTGGCCAGCTGCCGCGCTGCAAAAAGAAACAAGTTATAAATAATTCTAATAATATATTTATTTAGTGTATCCAAAGTAGTATTTTAATAAGGGGACTGTTAAAAAAATTACGGATATATTTGGGTTTATTTTTATGACTAAATGCAGTGTCTTACACTGGGCACAGTACTGATTTGAGCATGTCCAGCTTCCGGCGGGCCGTGGCTCATGGCCACTGTTCAGAGCCATGTAGCTTGGCCCAAGTGTGGAGAGGGACTAAGTCGTAGCAGGTCCCATGTGTCCCCTCTGAGCTGCAGGAGCTCAGCAGTGCTGGGAGCAGAGCCGGTCCCCTCCAGTGCTTTCAAATGGAGGAAGACCCCAGCCATGACCAAAATGAAGGACATTTTACCTGAGGCAGCTTGGGGTGTGACAGCAAGTGTGGGCGGGCAGCACACACGGGCAGAAACGGTGGGACGGCTGGAAGTAGGATTCCCCAAAACCAACATCCCAAACAGGAGGGGACAGCAAGCCAGGCAGGGAGGAGCAGCAGGGATCCATCTGGCCAGATAGGAGACGGGTAGGGGCAGGGCAGGAAGGGGAACCTGAAGAGAGCTGTGACGTGCCGCAGTGCTGAGTGTGACTTGGGGAGCCCAGACCACAGCAGCACCAGCTGAATCCCCTTTTCCCAAGCCTACGTCTCTGCCAGTGGTCAGGAGTCAGGCGCACAGCTGCCCAACAGAGCCCGCAGGCATCTTTTCTCTCCCCCAGGAGACCAAGGGCAGTGTAGCCGTGCGGGTGGCCCTGGGGGAGACGCAGCTGGTCCAGGAGGTGCGGCGCTTCCTGCTCGACAATGGGGTCTGCTTGGACTCCTTCAGCCAGGTAGGTGCTCGCTGCCCCTAGAGCAGGCTGCCACTGGAACCTCATTTCAGGAAAACCTAGTGTCCCACCCGAAGGGTAGGAGTACCCCCACTCACGTGCTGCCCCGGGGTGTGAGCTCCTGGTACTTCCTGCTCCCCCTAGCCTCGGCAGCAGGCAGTGGGAAGGTGCCCTGTGCACTGAGGCGTGGGCCTCTGTCCTGAGCAGACGTAGCGGGTGTCCTGGGAGGTCGAGTAGGGCGTGGTCAGGTGCTGTCAGGATCTGGGGCCTCTGGCCCTGCTTCCCAGGGACCTGGCCACTGGGCCTCAGTCAGAGGCCTTGTCCCAGAGCACTGTGGATCCTTGGTGTCAGGCCAAGCACCCACCTCTTGCCCCACCACCACTTTGTAGCCTGCAGCAGAGCGAAGCAAGACAGTGATTCTGGCCAAGAACCTCCCAGCGGGCACCCTGGCAGCCGAGCTGCAGGAAACTTTCGGCCGCTTTGGCAGCCTGGGCCGGGTGCTGCTGCCCGAGGGTGGCATCACGGCCATCGTGGAGTTCCTGGAGCCCCTGGAAGCCCGCAAGGCCTTCACGCACCTGGCCTATTCCAAGGTAGGGCTGCCGAGCCTCGGCACAGGGTGGGGAAGGGCCAAGGGCTGCTCCGGGGGCAGGGCACAGCGAGCTGCTGGGCCAGGGGAGCTCAGCCAGAGGCCCAGCAGCCTGAGCACCTGCAGGAAGTGTGCGTGGTTCCCCCCCGACTCAGGCCTTCCTGGGCTTCCCGTTCCTGTGCCACCTTGACGTCACTTTTGCTGCCTGAACCCACCAGGAGGCAAAAGGCAGTGTTGGACCTGGGCCTGTTTCCTTATTCCTGGGTAGGAAGAAAGAAAAGTAGGGCTGGAGATACAGCTCAGCAGCATAGCGCCTGCCTGACAAGTGTGAGGTCAGGAGTTCAATTCCCATTACCAAGGAAAGAAAAATAGGCGCATTAGATTAATTTCTGAGGACTGACATGATAAACCACCATAAACTCAATGGCTTACAGCAACAGGTATTTTCCTAGCACACTGGCACCCGGAAGTCCAAAGCTGAGGCAGCACAAGGCCAGGCTCCCCGGGAGGCTCTGAGGACAAACTGTTCCCAGCCTGTTCCTGCTCCTGGTAGCTCCCAGCGCCCTTAGCCTGTTGCATCACCATCCCATGACCCCCTTCTCTTTGGGGTCTCAAGAGTCCCTCTGGATTTCTCTTTCAGGGATACTTAGGGTGTGCAGCCCATGCTTGATCTCATCTAGGGATATTTCCCTTAATGACTTTTGCAAATAAGGTCTCACGGGTTCTGGGGATCAAGAGGTGGCTGAATCTTTGGAGAGCCACCACCCACCTTCTAGAGTTTCTGTCAGGTAGTTTGATGCTGCACCACCCTCATTACCCATGACCCATCAGGCAGGTATTCGTGTCCCTGTGTTACAGGAGGAGACTAATTCCCACCCTCTGCTGCCCCAGCTTGGGGCTCGGTGCCCGTGAAGCCCGCAGGCGCTGGTCAATGCCTGGTTCACAGCACAGTTACCGGATTGCGGATGCCCCTCCCCCTTGACCCTTCGCTGCTTTGGGAAAAAAGGCGGTCACCCAAAGAAAGACTCCTACAGTCTATGAGCAGCACTGGAGGGCACAGAGTGGACAGGGCTCTTTATTTTTGACAGCATCTGTTCCACCAGCCCCTCTCATCAGCCTTGCTGTCCCGTTTTGCATGTGGGGAGACCAAGGCCCAGTTAGCGCCAGCCACCCAGCTATAGTGTGGTGCGAGCAGTGGAGAGAGCCCCAGCCTGTCCACTCCCGCGCTGGTGTTTTGTTAACTGCCACAGGCCCGTGGGCCCCACACGTAGAGGAGGTGGGAGTTGAAGGAGCCTGGGCTGGGTTCCCCCACCCCTGTCCTGCCGCTTCCCAGTTGCCTCCTGAGGCTGCGGCTGTGAGGGTCTCGCTTAGCCTTTACCTAAAGGAACCGTGCGTGTGTGCCCATCGGCCTGCCCGAGATACAGCACGCAGCACAGACCGCCATGGCGGCCCGCAGGGCTAGGCTGTGTCCTCTCCTGGGCTGTCCGTCTGTGAAAGGGCTGAGCCCCCCCACAGCCGGGCACAGGGATGAGGACCACAGTCTGGGCACCCCTCTCTCCGCAGTTCCACCACGTGCCTCTCTATCTGGAGTGGGCCCCCGTGGGAGTCTTCTCCAGCACAGCACCACAGATGGAAGCGCCCCAGCATGCAGCAGCAGAGCCTGCGGGAAAGGATGAGGAGGAACCGGAAGCTGGTGAGAGCAGAGTCTGAGCTCAGGGTGCAGAGGGCTGGAAGAGTGGGGGGCAGTGTGGTCAGTGGAGCTGAGTGTCATAGTGCAGTAGAACATCGGAATTATGGGTGCTGATGCAGTAGCCAGCTTTTAGTTTGTCCATTAAAGGTTGCAAGGAGGAAAACCTAGAACCTGCTAACAAGCATTTGGGGCACAGCAAACAGAAACCACTTCTAATAGAAGGTTAAGGGGCTGGCAGAAGAGGTATTCCCGTGCCCTTGGTGCACAGCGCCCCCTGCTGTCCAGTGGCTGCAAGGGCAGGAAAGGAAAAGGCGGTGGGGGCCACATGGGCTGTCCTGGACCCCAGCCAGTACCAGTTAGCTGGGTGAGACATTGTCACTGGCATTTGAGGCGCAAGTGTTCCTCCTTATTGGGACTCCGGTACAAACACTGGGCGCTCCTCATCCGGCCTGGGTCAGCAATGCCCTGGTCACTGTGGGAACCCAGAACCCTCCCCGGCAGTCCAGATGCCACCCGGGGTGGCACAGCCTCCAGACAGCCAACCAGTCTGGGACCATGACCAGCTCTGGAGTCAGAGACCTCGAGGAAAGTTCTGAGGTCTGTGGAAGTCATTTTACCTAGAAATTAGTGACAGGCCCCCAACAAACACACCTCCAAATAGGGTTCCCCTGGTTAGTTTGTTAAAGTAAGCATTTTCTTTTTAAGAAAAATATAAGTCTCCTATCTGCTAGTTCCATTGTTCCCGTGTATTTCTATAAAACAGGAATGTTGAAGAGAATGTTATGGTGTTGTTTTGGGTTTTTTTGTTTTTTTGGTTTTTTTTTAAGAGAACGTTCTTATAGCAAGACGGTGGAGAAGCCAAATGGTCAGGTGTGGGGTCTCGGGACCAGCCCAGCTGGCACAGGGCATTTGGGGTGGCTGCTCTGGAAGCCCTGTTCTCACCAGGAGATAAAACTCTTGGGTCAGTTTGCTCTTGGGTGACCCAGAGTACCCCATGCATTGGGTCAGTGATGACCGAGCGCACCCCTGAGGCCTATCCTGAGCCCTCGTCTGAGTTGGCTTGGGCCACAATTTGGGTAGATTCATTTCAAACCCGCTTCTGCTGCCATCGGGAGATCCTCTGTGTGGTACTGTTCTGTTGCCCATCAGCCCTGTTGCCCATCAGCCGTACACCCAAAGGCCATAGTGCACCACCCCCACCCCCACCCCCACCCCTGCCTACGTCCCCACCCCGCCGCCTTGCTTCTTGGTCTGGTTCCTACCTCGAACCTGCAGGAGCCTCCATAGCCCAGTGAGTTGTTTCAGGTGTAAAGCTTGAGGACAAGCAGTGGGGACCTCTTCCGCCCTTCTGGGGCTGGTGTGGCCACACATGCTTGTTGTGTCCTGTGACTCCCTCCACTTGCTGTGTTGTATTCTGTGGTACCGTTCACCATATGTATCTGTTCTGTTGTTCATGGCTTTTGTTTTCAATCTAGCTATGAACCCTGAAAGTGGAGTTGCTGTCTTCTCTGTCAGGGAGCCCCCACAACCCACACAGCCCCAGGTGCTTCATACACATGTGAGAGTGAGTGGAGCCTCTGCCCCTTAAGACTGTGGGGCCACTCGCAGCTGTCCCCCATCTTTGTGTCTCAAGGTCCAGGCACACGTGAGGTCCAAAGGTCTAGGCATTGATAGCCAGCCTCAGAGCACGTGTGATGACCGCCACACCGTCAGTCACTGCAAGAGAAGCAGCTCCCATCTGTACCCACCCCTAGACACCCCTTGGTTGTGTTTCACACGCCTCTCACTTCCTGCAGTGGCACAGTGTCCCCTGCCCACCTGGCTCCTCCCTGCATGCTGACCACAGGCCTAGGAACACGCCCGCCTGGCAGGGACTGTTCATTCTGGGGCTTCAGGCGCGGTCGACCCTGTCTGTGCGCTGGCTCTGTAACTGTCCAGGCAGCTCCCTTCTCTGAGGCTCGGTTTCTGTGTCTAAAATGCGGCGCCAGCCCCAGGGCTCCTGGAGGCCTCTTGGAGTGGGAGTCCAAATACCCTCTCCTGCCTCGGGTGGGGAATTGAGCAGCAGCTGGCAGAGCGCCTGTCTGTAACTGTCTGGAGCTTCGTGTCCGCTGCAGACCCGCTTCCCCAGGAGCTGCCGGGCTGGTGACAAGTCATCTCAAAGGTGGCCCTGGGTGCATACAGGCCCTGTAACGTGAGGGGAGGCAGCGTAAGGCCAGGGACTCCCGGTCTGGAGTGAACATGCTTCGTGTCCCAGGGCCCCATGTCTGAGCTTCAGTGTCAAGCGTCCCCGATGAGCCCCACTGTTCAGAAGGGCTGCTGGCTGAACGAGGGCACAGCTGCCCTCCAGGTTTGGCCCAGGAAGTCAGGCAGGTCTGCGCTTGTGATGGGCTGTGCTGAGCCCCATCTCTGCTTCCGCTGTGGATTCTCAGGCTGACCCCACTAGGAGGCATCCCCTGTGCAGCCCCGCCCTGTCCCTGGTCCCCTGAGCCACCTCCTTACCTGCTCCTCCCCTTCACGCATGTCCCTGCGTGTCCCCTGATCCCATCCCCTTGGCATGAGGCCTGGAGGTCAGCGCTGAGATTGTCACAGGCTCTGTGGGCGGGGGCAGAGCTGCTCCTGAGCACCACCTCCGCCCTGTTCTGTGTGCTGGCCTCCAGGGAGGGGGCCAGCAGGCTTTATCTCCCTGCAACCAAGACCCTCACCTCCAGATAAAGGCTCGCGTGGGGGAGCTCTGCAAAGCTGCTCGCCACTGATAACAGTCTCTGCTGCCAGCCTGGCCCGAGAGCCCGCGAGGGGCGGGGCGGCGCACTCTGCCGCCTGATTATAATAAGGCCCCATGTGGCGATGCGTGACTGGATTTGCCTGTGCTCACCACAGACACCGCGCCTTCCCGGCCTCTCTCAGCCCCTCCAGCCTCCTGTGCTTAGAGTCCACCACAGTGGTTCCCCGCCCTGGCCTGGCCCTGCCTCTTTTCTTACTTTTTCCCACTCTTCTGGGTCCTGGTGATTTGGCTGGCAAACATCTGTTAGAGTTTCACAATACCTTTTCTTTCTCCTCCTTTGTCTCCCCACTTGGGGCCAGGAGCACTTCTTAAACAGGCTTGGCTTCATCACCTGGTGCCTGGCTGTGCTGCATGTCCCTGGATCTGAGTGTGGGGCACAGCAGAGCTGGCTGGGGCACTTGAGAGGCACAAGGGGGCCGTGAGGGCGCAGAGGTGTGAGTCTGACTGAAGGAGGGGGCAGCCGGCCCAGTCCTCTGTCTCACAGAGCCAGCGCTCCCCTCCCTTTCTCTCCCTTCCTCAGGGAGGCCAGCTGGGCAGCAAGCATGTCGTGCATAATGAGGAAAGGGTCATCCCTTCTCAGCACTCACACAGGCCGGGTGGGTGCTGCCCTTAGGCCTGTGTGCTGCAGTTCTCAGGGGCATCCTGCAGGAGGCACTGTTGCCATCATCCTTGTTCCTGGATGGAGAGCAGAGAGAGTTGAGTGAGGTGTACCCCAGCGACAACTGTGCCCAAGGCCTGAGCTCCTCCCTGAGACGCCCAGGCACCTCCAAGCATGAAGGAGGAAGTTGGCTCGGCCTTTCTGGGTACACTGGGTTCTCGGAGCTGTGTCGCATGCTGGGCACAGGCCGAGTGCCAAGTATTGTCACATTTCTGGCACCTGAGCTCTGAGCCTGGTGGTGACGGTGCCTTGTTCACTGGGTCAGTTGGATCTGGTCCTCAGTGGGCTCTTAGCAAGGCAGCTCTTACTTCCAGCCTGTATCAGGGTGAGTTGGCCAACTTATTTTGGAGAAGCCAGTGGAGCCTAGGGCCCAGCCAGCCACAGGCCCCAAGATCCTCAGCTTCTGCCGTCCTTGAAGCCCCCTCTCCTCCTGAGCAGGGACCCATCCGTTCTTGGGGTGCTGACCCCAGCCTTCGCTTCACTCAGCTGGCACCACCCCTCCCTGGGCAGGCACCTGGGACCCTGCAGACCAGCTCTGTGGAGCAGGGTGGTGATGACTGTGGCCACACTAAGGGCTACCAGGTTCCAGGCCTGAGGACAACAGGGTGGGGCCCTTAGTTTCTGCCAAGGGAAGGGAGCTGGCAGATTTGACCACTGTTAGTATAAAAGCCCTAATGCCACCATGTTAAGTGCCAAGATTTAAAAATTGGATTCCCTCCCCAAGAGCTGGACTATCAGCTTCTCATTCTAAACTTCTGGCCACACTGAGTTGACCATGTGGCAATGACCAGCCAGTGTCAAGAGGAGCAGTGGCCACGACCCTCACTGTCATCCCAGACACTGTCTCTCATAAAACCCTCTCGGGGGTCTCCCGGGACCCTCTCCCTGCCCAAGACACTGCCCAGGAGCTGGGGTGCAGTGCAGCAGCTGCAGAGCGTCCCTCCTGGCAGTGTGGCCCCTGTGGCGCTGCCGGGGAGCAAGCTCCGAGGCGTGGAGCTGAGACCTGAAGTGGCAGGAGATCGGACCGATCGCCCTCCCTCCCTCCATTCATCCCAGAGATGTCAGATGCCAAGGAGGCCCTGCAGGCTGGGAACATGTCCTTGCTGAAGGTCATGGTTTCTGCCTTGATCAGAACCCTTGTTCAGGACCTAAAGTCAGAGCTGTTTGTATAGCTTTGCTTCCTGCAGTCAGTAATGCTTTTCCTCTGCTCAGCTTTGAACATCAGGTTCTGAGTGCAGATGGCCCCACCAGGGAGTCCCTGGCTGGGTGAACCGTGGGGGTCTCCCAGCTGGGGGAGGAGCCTCTATGCACACTTCTTTTTGTCCTGGGGCCTGAGTCTGGAATCTGGCTCACCGTGAGGGGCAACAGCTGCAAGTCCCACTGATGTTAAAGAGACAACATTATCACTGTGGCTGTTTCCATTAGCCTTGAAAGGGTGTTTCATGACAAAGCAGTTGAAGCTCAATTAGGACTTGAAAGCCTTGGGCTTGTGCAGAAAGGGCAGGGGAGCCAGGGACATCTTTGGTGCCTGAAAAGAGGGCGGAGGACATTTGAATGCCGAGAAGCGCCTGTAAGTCCTGAAAAAGTTGGAAACATTAAGGCAAAGGCGAGTGTGGAGAAGCAGCTCGTCTCTGTGGACTTGTGGCCATGTGACCTTCATGAGCTTCTGCCCAGGGTGTGCAGGGTGCAGGTCTTGGGGGAACGAGGTGGGTACTTGGCCAGAAGGAAGGGGGACCAGGTGAGAGCGCAGTGAAAACTAGTCTGAAGGATTACAAAGACAGGCTGATTTCTGGGGGCCAGCGGAGGAGGACTCATCCTTAGGCCCGATCCTGTGACGGGAAATTGGGGAGGCTGAACCAAGTGAAGTACACGCCCTGGAAGTGTTTCTCAAGGTCATAATGTTGCCCTGTCTGCGGCCTTCAGAGGCTTCCGTGGCCGTCCCCCACGGGAGAGACCTGCACTCAGCGCCACAGCTGCTTCTGGCGCCGGAGCTCCGTGCGGTGCTGCCCGCCGCCCTGCATCTGCACACGTGTGCGCACAGACTGCACGTGCCCCTCACAGCCACACGCGTGCACACGCACCCCTTACCAGTGCACGGCCCCACTGTTGCTCTCTGCACCTCCTGAAATGCTCTACCAGGCAGAAGTACAGAGGTGGGGGGAAGGCCTTCTGGGACTCCCTCCCACAGAAATTGCCTGAGTCTTCATGCTGGTGTCTTGCACTGTGTGTGTGTGTGTGTGTGCACGCGTGCACGCACGTGCGTGTGTGTGTTCTCAGAAACACTGTAGATCATGATTGAATCACACTGCTTTTTTTTTAACCTGAATTTTTATATTGTGGACTCTCGTTTGACGTTAAATAACCTTCAGAAACATCCTTTCTAATGACAGCATGTTAATTCATTCATCAGTATCTTCTACCCTTCCTAATCTGCTAGTGAATATGTCATGTTTTCTCCATTTTTCAATATTTTATGTAATATGATTATGTGAATTTAATATATCACATGTAGGTAAAAGCACATTGTTGTGTGTGTACTTCCCAAATATAATGCATAGTAAGGATTTTTCTCGAATCCTTTAGGCGGCTTAAGCCATTATTAGAATGTTTGGAGTTTTCCACCCGTTCTGGAACTTGGAAAGTTTTCACTTGCCTGAGGTGCTGCTTTTGTGGGGAACAAGAACATTATGCTGAAGTTCATGGTTTAGGAAAGTAGCTCACAGTACATTTATTTTGAAGTTCGAATTAGTGTGGGCTCATCCTGAGAGGGACTCATATTTTGGGGTCTGTGTTTTGCATTCTGTTCTCTGTAAAGCGGACAGACGGCAGGGCATTCCATCACATGGCTCTTCTGTGCGCTTTCTCCCCACCGTCTTCCCTTCTCTCCTGCGCCTTCTGCCAAGACCGAGCCCAGCTCCTCTTTCCCTGCAGTGCCGATAGAGCAGGCCGAGTTGACCTAGAAGACTCTGCCTTAAGCCTTTGGCTTTGGTAGGTTAGATGTCATTTAATGGATGGATTCATTTGTTTTTGTTGGGCCAGTAGCTGACAGCGAGACGCTAGAAACTGAAAAGCCAGTGGAAGAAGAATTAGTAGCCTCCTCCACCAAGAAGGAAGAAGAGGAAGAAGAGGAGGAGGAGGAGGAGAGCCTTCCAGGGTGTACTCTGTTTGTTAAAAACCTCAACTTCGACACCACAGAGGAGACGCTGAAGGAAGTGAGTGGTTCCTCGGGATAGGAGGAAGAGTGTGGGCATGCCATGTGGAGCCTCGGGTCGGGATTGGTGTCTCCTGGGAGATGCGCTCCAGATCAGCCCAAGAGCATCCTGGGAATTAAAAGGCTCAGGAGCTGGGGAGGGGCAGCCAGGATGATAGGTCAGTGGCTGTCCTGAAGTCACACACAGCCCATTAGCACTGCAGGGGGATCCCGCTCACAGACTCCCACCCAGCTGTTGTCTGAGTGTACAGCTATGATCAGCGCCATCTGCCTGTGGCTGGCTTCTGGCTTCCAGCTTCCCCACAGCGTCCCCTGGGCAAGTCCTTCCCAGATCTTGGGGATGGAATGGTCTCGAAGGGTTGTCGAAGGGTGATGGGGGTGCTGAGACCGTGCAAGTCCAGCAGCCAGCTCTGGCCACCCTTGGATGCGGTGTTTGTGGGCCGCGTTCCCATTTCCCCTTGCATACCTGCTCTTCCCAGGCCCTGTGTTTGGTGCCAGAACCAGATCCATAAGGTTTCGGCTCTGGTGAGGTTCAAGGAGATAGAAAAAGGAAAGGGGAAAGAGCATTTAATGTGACTTAAATTCAGAATTTTTAAAATTCTTTTGGGCTTAAGCACAGGGGTCAGTGAGAGGCTGGGCCTGGGTTTGTGGACTCCACACCTCCAACAGCTTTGTTCTAGCCTAGCCTGTAGCAGCGACTGCCGCACACCCTGCCTGCTCCCTCCACAGCTGAGACAGGACCTGCCCAGCACCCCCAGGGGGCTGTCCAGTCCCTAAAGCAGGTGTCTCAGGATCTCTGTATGGAAGATTTGGGGGTACAGTGTTTCTCTCCTACAGTGTTGAAGCCTGGGGTCAGCACTCCTGACCCCGCCCAGCACCTCTGGGCCGTATAACCCCAGGAGGGGCCATCTCTGAACCTCCTCAGTCGCATCTGAAAAATGGGGGATCGCCATGGTGCTGAGTGAGTTAACCATGCAAGGGGCTCGAGGTGGGCCTGGCCACAGCGAGGCATGGTGACCCCTGTCTTCACCACACCAGAGGTGGCAGATTCCCCTGGAGAAGAGGATGATGACTGGGAGCTTTCTTCCCCAGGTGTTTTCCAAGATGGGTGCGCTGAGGAGCTGCTCCATTTCCAAGAAGAAGAGCAAAGCAGGTGCGGGGCCTGGCGTCTCGGAGCAGCCCCGGAAGCTGGGCCTGTGGGAGGGGCGGAGAGGAGCGCTGTACAAAAGGGGGGCCAGAGGTGGAGAGGACGCGTGAAAGTTCATGTCTGAAGGGGTGAGATAGAATCAGAGATCGATTTTTATATATTGAGCCACGTGCACTACACACACGCATGCGCACATTATCTGGCCAGAGGAAAGCAGGCAGTAACCAGTAGAGTCCGCTCCTTAGCCAGGCCACCTCGGAGATTCAGAAGGAGCGTGAGCCAGGCGTGGCGACGTGCGCCTGAGTGCCAGCTGAGGCAGAGGGATTGCTGTGTGAGGCCAGCTCGGCTGTTGAGACCCCATCCCAAAAAGCAAAAGTGATAGAGAAGGCAGGAAACAAAAGTAGGTATGGCCAGTAGGCAGGAACACTTGTAAAGAGGAAGCCTTTGGTTTCCGTGTCTCTGTGTGTGTGTGTGTGTGTGTGTGTGTGTGTGTGTGTGTG
>NDGN011182815.1:0-14538 GCA_002564285.1 Tympanoctomys barrerae | reverse complement strand
GCGTGCCCTTCCTCTCCCATCCGGAGTCTCTCCTGTTCACGCGTGCCCTTCCTCTCCCATCCGTCTCTCGGTTGTGTCTTTGGCCCTGGTGTGTCCACAGGCTGACGCGTCAGACCCTACCGCATAAATCTGTGGCTCTGTCCTCTGTAATAAACAGGCGGCGCGCCTAACCTTGTGTTTCAGTTACGTGCCCGCATGAACTCTTCTCTGTACTCGGCTTCACTTACCCCAAATCTGACGATCCCTAAATCCTTGACAATGAATGTCAACTGTAATATCTAGTAACTAAAATTAATCTAAATTAAATTAAATGGTATTTATTTTATCCTGATAAGATCACCGTGGATGCGGGGCTGCAGGATGTAGCTCCATGGTAGAACACTTACTGGTGGATGTGAGGCACAGGGTTTGAGACTCAGGACTTCAGGGGAAAGGAGAGGAGCAAAGACAGCAGTCTTCTCTTGGCGGTGTAGACACGAGTCTGACTCTTGCCTTATGATTACCATTTTACCTGTTTGGATCACATCAACATATTTACTATATGTGGCATCGCCTGCAGATTAATTTGTTTCGCCCCAGCCCCAGTTGGCCATCCAAGTCCCCCAAGGGATCAGCCACTTAGGCTCTTCTGGTGGCACAAGAAGAGAGCTTAGGTGATGGAGACCATGTTTACTCAAGAAGATGGTGGAGCATCTCAGTCCCAGGAATCCCTGGCCCTGCAGGCCTCAGGAACGCCGGGCGCAAGACGCTTCTGAGGACTGGTGCATCAAGAGCTTGTGCCCTGAGTCAGACATTGCGGTCCACCGCCGCGTGACTGGAGTGCTCAGCGATCCGTGTGGCCAGGTTGCTCCAGGAGCCCAATACTGGGATTAGGAAACAGGGTCTCTCCCATAAATAAGAAACATGAACTAAGAGGAAAACATTAGTGGACAAAATAAAAGAAGTTTTACCTCAGCAGCTTGAGGACAGACTAAGCCACCCAGGTGTTCTCTCAAGAACGTGAATTTAGAGATGAAAATAAACTAAAATATAAAGAACTGTGGCTTAGACATAGCACAGACGGAGGCTGGACCATGGGGGAAGCAAAGGGAAGAGCGGACGCAGAGGGCAGCGCTGGGCGGTCAGTGTGGCCCGCACCCCCGGGGGGCAGAGTGGCTTCAGCTCTCTCGCCCGTGAGTGATGCACAGCTCACACGCCCGACAGCGCGGTCGCACTCGAGTGACACACTGCCAGGCGACTTCCTCCCTGTGAATGTTATGGAGTGACAGATGTTACACAATCCTCCAATATAGATCAATCGTGCCCTTGGCCCTTTAATAAAATCAAAGCTACAGGAAGCACGAGGCACTTGGGCATGCTGCTGCAGCGACAAAACATTTCTCCTAAGTAGAAGAAAATCCTTCTAAATAGCAGTAAACATAAGTGTATAACCCAGGGGTGTGGCCACTCAGCGTAGCCACCAGGTACAGGTGTGTGTGTCATAATGTACGTGACTGGCAGCGTAGTGGGTGTCCGAGCCACGCCTGCGAGATGAGCTGTGGGGACGGAGGTGCCACGAGGTCATCCACAGGACATTCTCAGCTCCATTGTCCTCTTGGGGACTACCTGCAATCTGTTGTTAAGCCAAATGGCTGGTGACCGCACTTTCCTTTGAAATATTCTGTCCTAGGATACCCCCTCAATTCATAAATGAGAAGTATTTAATTTTCTCATGTTTTAGATTAGTCAGGTACAGGACAAGTGGGATTAAATTTTTCTTAGCTGTCAAAGAGGCCATAGATATAAATGTCATTTGTCAGTTCTGCCATTTGATCATGATAATGATAGTGGTGACTTAAGCTATATTTAGCACTTTCTAAGGGCCAAGTGTATGTGCATGTATAAACACACACACACATGCGTGGTCTTATATATTCTCACAAAACTCCTAAAGTATGAATAGAATTATTAGTCTCTTTTACATACAAAGAATAAAGATATAAACAGGATAAACCATATGGTTAAGATTCCAGTTCTCTCATCTAATATCGACTCCTGGGTGTTTTCGTTTTGTTTTTTGAGACAAGGTCTTACTACGTAGTTTAAGCTGGCCTTGAACTCACTATGGAGCCTAAGCTGGCCTCCAACATGCAGTGGTTCTCCTGCCTCAGCTTCCCAAGTGCGGGGATTTTGGGCATATGTGCCAGCAAAGCCTCAGTTCTTCTTTCTTCCTTTTTGTTTCTTTAATGTATAGGGTCTCACTATGCAGCTGGAACTTGTAGTGATCCTCATTTTCAGCCTCCCCAGCCCTGGGATTATAGGCTTGTGCCACCATGCCTGGTCTCCTTAACCAACTCAGTATGCCTGGGGCAGGGCCGGTGTGGCACGTAGCGCCTGGGATCAAACCCAGTCTCTTCGAAAAAAATGTTTTTCTTTATTTAATGTGCCCTTTCCCACATGGCATCTTTTAAAAAAGATTTATTTATTTATTTTGCACGGGGTCTCACTATGCAGCTCATACTCGGTGCCAGCATGGCATGCAGTGCCCGGGATCGAATTCGGATCCTTGCGCTGCCAGGCAGGCACATAGACTGCCGAGCTAGCAAAGCTTCAGTTCTTGAAAGCACAAGTATTTTTAAAAGTTCAGTAATTAAGCAGTCTACAGGAAATCTGAATTTAAAAAAAATACACTATAAGAAAATTGTCTCTTTATTTTGCAGGCTGTAGTCAAATCTTATAGTTACTCTGATACCTCCATGAAAGGAGTTTTTGTCTGTGCCAAGCAGAAATATTTTGCCAGGTGTGGTGGTGCAAAACTGTAACTCCGAATATCCAGGAGGCTGAGGTTAGAGAATCATGCGTTTATGCCCACCTGACCAAGCGCCTGCTTGGGCAAGCATCGGGATCTGGGTTCCAGCTGGGCACCACATGTTGCGCCAGCCCCACCCCAGGCGCGCTGAGCTGGCCACCGAGACTGGGTGTGGCAGCCTGCACCTGTAATCCCAGCGCTGGGGAGGCTGAGAACAGGAGGATCACTGAGTCTGAGCTGCATAGTGAGACCCTGTACCACATACATTAAAACAAAAACAACAACAACAGGAAAGACCCTGTGTTCAATCCCCAGTGTTGGGGGCCAAAAGGGTAGGATTCACACAAAGAACCCCCAGAGCAGCACTAAGAAAGAGCACCCCAGGCAAGGGCCACATGGGGGCTTCGACTCGCGAGTGCTTGGTGTTTTCTGTCTCACACCACACTGAGGAGGTTGCTCTCCAGTCTCAGGAGGAGGCAGGCACATAATCATATATTGTTCTATAATAAGGTGGCTGTCATGCACGTGCCCCGTTGAGGGCTTGCTTAAGGAAAGCATTAGTGATCGCTTAGCAGTGATCTCTGTCTGCTACAGCCTGTGGGAAGAGGGGGAGACGCACTGTCCCCTGGCAGCAGACCTTTGGTCAGAGAGGCCTCACTTGGCTTAGCTGTCCCTTCTCCGCAGAATGATTCCATCTCAGCATTGTTCCTTAATGCGCTATATTTCTTTTTTATTTTATTTTATTTTTGTATTTTTAGTAAAAGTCTACAGGGTCTCACTACATAGATCAGGCATAATGATCCTCCTGTTTTCAGCCTCCCAAGTGCTGGATTACCTGCGTGCGCCACCACGCCCAGTCTCAATCGCTGTCTCAGTGTGCCCTGGGGGTGGGGGTGGGGCTGGCATGGCACGCTGGGGGATCGAACCCTGGCCGCTGCATCTGCCTAAGCCGGTGCCTTAATCCACAGAGCTATTTGACCGGCCCTTAACGCGTTGCATTTCCATTATGGTTTCTATTGAGTGCTTCCGAACTGTACAGCCCTAAGGAGCATTAAGGATGCCCGCAGCTGAGCAGCTCGGGGCTGCAGGTCCACGCCGCCCACCCCCAGCTTGGCCTGAGCCAGGGCGATGGAATGCAGGCTGGGTGCCGGCGGTCCCCAAGAACCGTCTCCTCTTTGCTCAGTACTCTCCTGTCCCTGGGTCACTGTGTCTCTTTCCTAGTCCAACCTGTCATTACAGCCCTGGGCCAGCCCAGTAATACATTCGCTCCCCTGCTTAGGTGCGACGCAGTGCTAGGAGCCTTGAGGCATCGCGCTCCAGGGGCACGTGCACGGAAATTCTTTTCCCGTCTCGCGGAAATGTTTGACATGCTCCGAAGCCGTCGCGTTAGATTACACTTAATTCTTTGTGGCTTCAGCTTTGTATTTGGCTCCTGCAGGCATTCTATGATATTAAAAAAGAAAGCTGACAGAATGGTTCCATGTAACGCCCCAAGCAGGACCTTCAGTCTGGTACTGTATTGTTGGTGACAGTTACTCGACTCTTCAGGCCAGTCATAGCGAGACAGGATGCTGTATAAGCCAAAGACCACAGACGCTGTCAATGTTAGGCCCAAGAGGGTGGGGAGGAAGTGCGTTACAACCTCTTTTCTCAACTGTTGTGGTGTTCTGCCTTTAAAAAATCAGCTTCAAAAGTACATTAAGCCGATTTATTCAGGTACAACTGTAACAACAGCAGAAGTTATGTTTACTGGAACAGGTACAGCTTTTTAACCCTGTCCCTCCTCATGAGCTGGCTCTCTCCAGTAACCCTTCTCTCCCTTTTTTTCAAGTGTTATTATTTCATGTTATTACATCAGCTGGAGTCTATTGGCTATTGCTGTGTCCCCTGTAATTTGGGTTTTATGCAACATATGATCACCTTATTATTAAGAAAAAAATCTAGCTGCCTTTCCTAAGCGGGAACTGTCTGGCGCACCTAATGTTCTGGCATAGAAATTGAGATGAAAGAACAGATAAATCTAAGTAAACTCACTACTTTGGTGGAGTTCCTTCAAATGCGAGGATCTTGTCCACTGGCTGAAAAATAAAAGCTGGTTTTGTCCTGAACATCCTTGTGGGGCCCACTGTGTGTAACAAGAGGCCGCAGCCCATTTGCAAGGCCTCTGAATGAACCGATTCATTCCCTACTTGGAAATGTCTCTTCAGCCACAGAGAGAAACAATAGTTACAACCTAATTTTTTTGGCACCGATATCAGCGAAGGAAAAGCCAAGAGACCATTCTGAGAACTCTAGAACCTTCTTTTGGTGATTATATAATTCTGTATTCATTGGTCCCATCTGTGTAGTACATTTTCTAAAAGATTATAAAGTCTTTTAGTAATAGTATAATACCACATTTCACATGTGAAGCAGTATTTTTCAACGAAGTGCTTCAAAATAATTTGCATCTTATGGTTGCTAAAGTCTAAGAAAACACACATTTGCATGTATCCTGAGGCCTTATGAAGGAAGTCTGTGTTTTTATTACTGTATTTTTAAATTAGATGAGAGTTCACAACTACAGGCAAATCCATGAATTATTCCCCACATTTACCTGTGGAAATCAGTGAAGGGTGCGGATCTGGAATTCATAATGGGGACACACGCATGTTAACGTGAACTCCAGGGGATACCTATAAATGAAGGGGCAAGGCCACTCAAGAGCTTTTGTAAGGGCAACATGGCAGAGGATTGAATATCTGGGTACAGGCAGACAGAGGGCCATCTATGGGGAGCAAAGAGGACTGGGCTTCCTTATAGGGCCTGAGAGAAGGCGGGGGCCTTTGGGTGAGCAGACCTTGGCCATCAGTGGCCAGAGTTCTCCAAATGCCCAGTGCCTCGTGGGCAGAGTGCTCAGGACGCCCCGTGTAAACATTTGGATGTGCTCAGATGTCCTGGCACTTGCAGGATTTCACTCTCCGCCTTCTCTCTTTTTACAATGCTCTGTGTTTGCCAAGGGCAATGGCACTGGTGCTGAGCTGGGTTTTCTAGGAGAACAACGCCGCTGCTGACACACAGCTTGGTGCTGGGCAGATCCTGCTGGAATCAAGCCTGACGCTGTGTAACCGACTGGCCCAAGTGTAGGTCTGACCTGAGTAGGCATTCTTCCTCGAGGGACCTGTTGCCCTGGGAGGGAAGGCTCCGGCGTTGCTTCTCTCCTGTGTGCTGTCTTTGCTGCGTGACCTGCACACACCCCTCTCCCCAGCCTCATCAGTCCGACCACACTGACCCTCACGTCTTAGTGGAGGAGTCCTTTTTTTCAGGAAGCCTTTCAGTTATACTAATTAATAGTTAAAATTTTTAACTGAGATCGCACAGGGATTAGTTGCTGAGCATTTAGAACAGACTGTGAAGAACATTTATACTACTCTTTGAAGGGTTTGAACAGGAAAATGATGCTTGCTCTATCTTTTAAACAATTGCAGGGTAAATTGAGCCTTTTAGCCCAGCCCCCTAGCTAGTGGACAGCGAGCTAGAAAACATCGCACTGCTATTTTTATTCCCTTGTGACTGTCACCTTCACCTCTCTGAAGCACCGTGAAGGACTGCGCACTCTGATTCCATTTTTTGGAGACCCTGAAGCTTTGCTGCAAAATATCAGCTGCCAGCATGTGGCCGTGTGTTGTGATTTACCAGTGGGTGAGGCGACAGGTAATATCAACTAAAATCTGAAGACTAAGTTATTGAAGGGTGTGCGCAGTGCAGTGGTCCAGAGGGTGGGCTCTCAGAAGGTGTAGAGTAAAACTCTCCTGCTGCCACTCTCCAGGTGCAGGATGTGGACACACGATCACGACAATGTGCTTAGCAAGGCGAGCTTGACCTGAGGGCTGAGAGGTTGTGGCGAGAAGGAAAACCCTGAACACAACTGGCCAGCCACAGAGTTCTTTGAATTTGAGTGTGTCATCGAAAAGTCTGTGTGAGTCTTGTGTTCTTTTTCATAATAAATTTCTACTTGTTTAACAAGAAGAATGTTTTTAAGTTGGAAGAGGGGTTTAACTTGGATGGTGCTAATTGTCTCAGGTTTTCTGTGTAATGATTTCCCTGAGAAGTCACTCTGTGTTTACGCTACGGCTTCAAGCACTATTTTGTCCACATACTTTTATGGTATGAAAGCATGTCAACAGATTAAGGAAATTACCAGGAATGTAAATATAAAGTCTCAAGAGAGCCGAGGCTTTTCATTATGCCTCAGCCGCTGCTTTACTACGTCCACGCCAGGAATACAACAGCCTAGATAATGTTTTTAAAACCTAGCTCAACAATGCTCCGAAATGAGCTCCTGCTCCGCCCCGCTCGGCACCCCCAAGTCCAGGCTGTCCATCCTTGCGGCTGGCTCGCAGAACCCCCCGCAAGCGTGCTCGCCTCTCCCTTCTTCTGGTCTCCCCAAATACGTTCTCTTTGCCCACAGAACTCGCCTTGAGCACACCAGTCTTTCTAGCCTTGCTTTCCCTTTTTTACTTATTTCCTGTAATCAGCAGTTCGCTTTAAGAGTTCACTATTTCTTGCCCACAGTACTGCCAAGTTAGCAAGCAGCGTACTACACGCGTTCACTTTCTCCTTTCGTTCGGAACAGGAAGTATCCTCTTTTTAAAATTTTTTAAAAATTAATTTTATTGAGAAACAGCAATGAGACAGTCTCAAAACTGATTCGTAGGACAGTTTCAATAATTAGTACATTGCTTATTGTTGTCTTCGTAGTGGTTATTCATAGTACAAGACGCATCTGTATATACAAAATAGTTAAGATAGATATACATCCTCCTTGTTTTCCTTATCAATTAGGAAATGAACAACTGATACCCAACACAGGCTTCCCGGGACCATCTAGTGCTGATCTCTTCAGCCTCACCTTTCCTTCCTGCCTCCAGTGGTCCATCCCTGCCCCCAGGGTGACCTGTCTGGCTCCTGAGAGCCCACAGCCACGCCGTCTGCGAGCCTCCGAGGCAACCACCCCCACTACCACTGCTGTTTCCATATTGCTAAACCTCACAAGCTTTCTCTTCCATAAATCCTTCCCTGATCATTCCAGGTAATTATATAGCATTTATTCACTGTTATTTGTTTGTAGAATAGATAAATATCAAGTGATAGATTAATGTTCACGATTCAGCAAAGACTAGCACTGGATGGGTCCTATCATGAAGGCTATAATATAATGGCAAAATTGATGCTAATTTCAGTTGTGGATTTTCAGGGTCCCTGTGGGGGTTAGTGTGGTCCAAACCCAGACTTAGACAGCTCTGGAGAATGAGGTGGGGCTAACGAAGTGGGGTGTGAGGAGACTGGGGTGTGGGGAGCAGGCAGGGGGCGCTGCATGCTGAGCATCTCAAATCCCACAGGGTGGCCACTGTGGCAGCGAGGCTGGATGTGGTGTGAACGATGGCGCGAGGGAAGCTGGGGCACTTGCGAAGCAGCAATGGCCAGCCAGGGCTTGCAGATGGGTCGGAGCTAAGGCGAGAAGGCCCAGAAAGGCGGGGGAAGCGTGGAGGAAACAGGAGGCTAGAGCCCGTTTCTGAGCTTGAACAGATGATACGGGTGTGCTGGCTAGCTGTGGAGTCGACCTGCACAAGCAGGGCCTGTGGGTAGGCTAGCACCGTTCTGGCTGGGTCTGGATGACTATTCACGGAGGCCGGCAGACACACCCCTGGCGTGAGCAGCGCCTGGTGGCGTAGGAATGGAGACAGCATAAAGTAAACCTTAAAGAGAAAAAAGAAAGAAGAGACTCACCGAGCTGAAGATTCCACCCTTCCGGGCGGCTTGCTCAACTCCTGTCAGCATCCATACCTGAGGGCACTAGGGCAACAGATTTAACATAATGAAAATACGCAACAGATAAAGGATTTATAAGGTAGGCCCCCAACGAGCATCCACAGGGGCAGGTGTGGGAGAAGGCAACAGGGACATCCGCGCCCGAGAGAGCAGGTTTCACTCATGAGAACAAGTGCTTTCACAAAGCAACCGTGAGGATGATGCTAAGACCTCGACGGGTGGCATCCGGCTCCTCCCACCTGCGGCGGCTCTTGAGCACACTTGTAGTTTCCTCCACCATAAACTGCTGAATCTCATGCGAAGACGCTCATTTTCTTTCAGTAACTACATGTGGACATGGTGAGGACGGTATTATTGTTCAGTTAGATGCTAGATAAACTCACCTGTGTTTATTTTCAACCTCATTTCAAAAAATTAATTACAAGAAGTCACCCTTACTGCCGAGACCCAAGGTTTGTAGGGAAGGATACTAAAAATAAGTCTTACAAACTCTTAGTGACCACTTATGACTTCCCACTTTCTCCCTCGAGGGACCTCCTAATGGCGATGACTCCAAAGAAGTTGCAGGATTGACTCTAAAAGACTGTGGTGCCCGTCACAGTGGAAAAGGCAAGAGATCCGCGGCAATCCCTCATGGAGAAGCCGTCGAAGATCGCGTCATAGAACGCAAGAATCTCGGGATCCCAACAACTGTGGCTTTGCAATCCCGTTCAATCCTGCCAGCAGTCCTCGGGTGGCTTGGAGTAGAACGGGGCGCACGTCTGTCAGTCATTATCATCTCGTTGGAGGTTCAGTGATTTTTATTTTAGGAAAAACTTTGTACTGTGTGAATAACGTGAGCCCAGCACCTGCTAGGACAGACTTCGTCACGTGCTTCGCTCACGATGGCCTTTCAGCCACGTGCACGTCTCTGCGTCTCTGCGACTCTGCAACTCTGTGGTGCGTGTGTCTCAGCAAAAGCAGACCTCGCTTCTGCGCACCGTGTGGCGTAATCGCAGACGCTAGTGCTCTACCTGGGATTAAGGGAGAGCTGCGCTCGCAGAGCGACTGCTGCGCTAGCAACAGGTGCCCTGCAGCCTCACAGTCGCTGAGGGGGTGTCCCCACACAAACAGGATCTAGGCATCAGCTTCCCGCGTTAAGAGACTCAGTTGATCTACTAGGTAAATATTCATTTACATCCAAAACACTATGTTCTAGGCACCATAACTCTCTGAACTTATCTTGCTATAATTTTGAATAAATAATATGGCATCACATGCAAAAGAACCAACCACATTAACATATCAGTTACAGAGAATTATAGCAAAGCCATATCTAAGCCCTCCAAGAATGTGGTGTAGAGAAAGCGCAGACCAGAATCAAGGAGGGCTGTTCTCACTACGCTTCTGCTGCTTATTGCCTGCATAGGTTTGAAGCCGTTCACATTCTCTGGGGCTGACCAAGGCAGGGAGAAGCAGAGAGACTACCGATTGTTTTGGGGCTGTGATACGCAACTTGCACACATTTCCCCTCACATACCTTGCTCAGTCGGCCTGAGCGAGCCAGAGAGGAGGCTGCGACATGCAGTCCTGAGCTCAGCACGTTCTCTTGTTCCGAAGCTGGGCGGTCAGAGGCTGCGAGGGTGTTGCTGCTGTCCTCACTGGTCGGGAAACCAAACGCTCTCTCAGAGCCCTTCTCCCGGCCCCGGCCCAGCAGGCGCCTGCTGCAACGAGACGAGATGCGGACACATGTTTACTCCTAGCTGCAAAGAGGCTGGAGAAGCGGGAAACAGAACTGGCTTCCCAGCCGACGACGAAAAGCTCTCAAGCTTTCTCGGCTCGCAGCTCCTTTGGGGGATCTTAAGAATGTTTTCATAATACGCGCGCACACACACGAAGTTTAACTTGCAACTTAATGGCCGCTTAAAAATACATAAATTGAAAGAAAAGGAGCACGTCGTCTGATCTTACATAATCACAGCTAGCAGTAGGATGCACGCACGTCGCCGCTGGCCGCCCGACACCCTCAAGCCTCGGAGCCAGCCTGGGCAGTGCCACCCCTACGTCTCGCTCGCTCGCTTTTGTCGCGGCCGCCCCTGGGCACCGCTTTGTAAGGGCAGGTCGGAGTCTCCGGGACCTGACGCAGCGCGGCCTAACGCGAGCCGCGCTGGGAGCTCGTGCCGGAGCGGCTGCGGCCGGGCTGCCCGCGATGCGCGATGCTCCCCGTGATGCTCCATGCAGGGGCGCGCCTGCCAGGGAGCCTGGGGGCGCGGACTCACACTAGCGCAGCTCCCCGTCTTGGGCTGGACACCCCGCTCCCCGAGGAGGAGAATGACGCTCTGGGGACTCAGAAAGTCCTGACACCAAAGCGGGCGCCTTGGAACGTCCTCTGCTGGGTGCTAATCGGGAGGAGGAGACCTCTGGGAAAATCGCCCTCGGAACCCGGCCTGCAGCTCACTCAGCCCTTTTTCTTGTCAGAAGCAGAAGTTTTTCTTCCCTCAAACCAGCCAGAAAAACCATCTCCTGCAAACCCAACAGTGAAACCTAAAACCTCTCCCTCCTCGTCCCGTCAAAGGCCCTCCCTCCAGGGCCTGCCCCACGCCCGAGGCCTAGACCGTGCAAGGCACAGGAAGAGCCCCCTGCGAGCCCTGCGGGCTCCCTCGCTGTCGCTGTCACCACGGTGCTGCCCTCGGGTCCACCGTCACCCCAGCACACAGTCAGACAGAGCTCTGAGGTCTGTCTTCAGTCCTCAAGACTCAGGAAAAATTCTGGTTAGATAAATCTGTGTCCTTTTTTCTTGTTGTTGCAGGATGCTGGCCGTGATGCATGTGCACGAGGAAACATCCCCGGCCCACTGCGCTTCCACCTGCGTTCAGAGAGGAAGAAGAGAGCAAGAAAATAACGCAGGAAACTACTTCTGCCAGTCTGCCCCGACTAGACTACAAGCTCTGGTTCCTGCGGGTTTGTGGTGCTCAGTGCAGAAAGCTCTTATTTTCCCTAGCCTCAGTACTGTAAACAAATGATTCTTCCGAAGCTGTGACGGAACCTCGGAGGCGCTCAGCGCTTGGGCGGGATGGACCTGCAAGCGCCCGCCTCCTCCCGCAGCTAGGGTTCCGGCGTGCCCCCATGGACCTGCCTAGTACCTGCTCTTCAGTACTGGCTTGGCTACAGCACAGTGCATGGTGCTTAGAGCACAGTCCATATTTACTAAACAGACGAAGAAACAAAGATTATATCGTTAACTGAAATTGATTAATTGTACAGACTGTCAAAGTATAGAAATTCAAGAACCTAGGCAATGTCCGTCGTGTTGTTTTACTGCCCAACGTTTATTGTAGGAGACAGAAACACTTTAGTTGGAAGTCTCGGTGAGAGTTGTGCTTTCCCCAAACACCATTATAAAGGAGTTTCATCACACTGATATTGCACATTCTTATTAATGAGCTCTAAATGCAATGTCTGCACTGGCTGCCAAGAAAGAAAAATAGCCTCCCTCTCGTGCACCCCACTAGGGATCGAAGGCTTGCTTTTTTTCTCGCGATAGTCACCACTAGAAAAACTGATGCAAAGAGAAAAGCAAAAAGGTTTCAGAGATAGGGAAAAGATTGTTTCCACAGTCAGCTAAACTGTTTCATAATTATAGATCATTATATAAAGTTCCAAAAGTGACTTTTAAAAGAGACCTCCAACATTTTTTTAATTATTGTAGACATTTTAGCAAAATTTGTCTTTCTGCTTTTTCTTGCTCTTACATCAAATTTACTTTTCTGTGGCTTTTTTAAAATGATTTTTGCATAATGGAAATCTGTTCAAGACCTTCGCCTTTCTTTTCCTGTGTTTAATACTTATACTGTATTCTGCAGGAAGGTATACTGGCATGTTAGGGTGTGTCCATGCCTCAAAACTGCCTGTGGCTTTTTCTTACACTTGTAATATATTTAGAAAAATATTCACATATCCATCTATTTTCATATCAAAAGTATTCAATGCCCTGGGCATTCATAATTTTTTCTAAAAATGCTTTTGTTATGAATGTCCAGGGCATCAAGTATGGCCTGGCACTGAGTAGGCACTCAGCACACGCTTTTCGCGTCAGTAACTGTTCTTACTGCTTCTCACGAGCAGTGCTGTGCCCTCAGGGAGCGCTCACGCGTGCGTTTATTTTGTGAGAGCCCGATTTTTACTTTAATTCCTGCAGTATTTCAGAAAACTAGAGAAAATTAGGACCTATTCTCCCTTCTGTAGAAATAGAAAAATACAGTTATTTTTAATGATTAATATAAAACCTTAAATCTGTAATATGTAGGAAATAGTTTGAAATGTCTTCAGGGCATTTTATTGAACATGTTCATTCTGCTTTTGTTGCTTTTTACTTAGAACAGAGTGGCACCTTCTAGGTTCTTTACAGGATAAATAGGAAGTAAAGTCAAATTTACTAATTTTCAGGACTAAAAAGACAATAATGTTTACAAAGCAGCTTTATTTTACTTTCTGACATATTTCTCAGCCCGTTCTTCCCCACCTATTCAAGAAAAGAGCTTCTAACCGCAAACAGTAAAGCGCCCCTTGTAACAAGGGCTGAGGCAGGCCCCCTCGGCGTAGCGCACCCGCTGCAGTCCTCGGAGGAGCGCGCCGCAGCCAGCCTCACTCCCGGCTCCCGCATCAAGGCTTCCGCTGCGTGGTCACCAACCACTTAGACCAGTCATTTGACCACAAATCTGTTGCCTTCGAGGTGCAGCACGCAGGGAAGAACAAGAAGAAGAGCTGGCGGGTGCTGCGTTGGGGGCCCGGGCTGCATCGCCAGAAGGAGCGGGAGACCCCGCTGCCACCTGGCATGGGCGAGGGGATAAGAAAGAGGAGGCGCGGTGCTGAAGAAAGGGAATGAGATGCGCTGCGAGGGGACCTGATCAGCACCTGCAGGGAGAAGGGACGATAAGGGACAGGAGGGCAACCACCTCGTGAAAGATTTGGAAAACCACTTGAAGAGAAGGACAAGGGAGGATTTTCAGTTCACAGACCCTTGATTGACCGGCCTACCCAAGGGCTTGGTGGCCTTGGGAGAGGTTGAGGTGGCCGTGGCCGTGGTCGTGGCCGTGGCGTGAGCAGAGGAGACGGGTTACATGTTCGTGGCAAGCGTGAACTTGATAGACGGCAAAAGAGACAGATATGGCCGGAAGCACGAGAACTAAGGAGGGGACAGCGCA
Source organism: Tympanoctomys barrerae (assembly GCA_002564285.1). Classification (NCBI taxonomy): domain Eukaryota; kingdom Metazoa; phylum Chordata; class Mammalia; order Rodentia; family Octodontidae; genus Tympanoctomys; species Tympanoctomys barrerae. The sequence goes on along the minus strand of NDGN011182815.1, from coordinate 756 downwards.
TCTCACAGCCCAGGACTGCCAAAGTTGTGTTAACCGACTTGGGCCAATCGAATGTGACTGAAGAGACACCTCCCTGTGGCAAACAGTGAAAACAAAGAGGCCAAAGTTGAAGAGGTTAGGGAAGAGGGCCCCAGAGAGAGGACGGGATGAGTGGAAGGCAGTCTGAAATAAAGACTGGTAAAAGCAGAAGTTAATATCAGGAAACGAGAGGAAGGTGCTGATGGGCAGTGGAAGAAGGGATTTGTTCTTCATAAATCAAAGAGCAAAGAGCCTCATGCTGAAGAATGTGGTGGACCACTACTTCTAGAAGCCTGACAGCGTGGCAGGGGAATGCGAGGTGGATGTGGGTGTGGGGGCACGCAGTGGGGGTACTACTATGCACCATTCCCTGCGGTAAGACAACACTGTTGAAGCTAAAAGCAAAATGTTTTTTATCTTCAGGGTAGAGAGGGATAGAAAAGAAATAGTCTTTTAACTCAATCACTATCAGGGAAAAATATAAAGGGGTAGCTACAGGACCAGGCAGTCCATATTGTAGAGCTCCCATATGCTCCACAGTGTGGCCGACTGCCCGCAAGTCCTGTAGCAATCCCCATCTTCCTGACTTTTTTTTTTAATTACAAAAATTGGGGTATATGAAGGGCTGCTGGAGTGTTCTAGGTGCCCCGCCGTCATCTGCTCATTAGCCAGTGAATGAGCTGCTGTTGTCTTCTCCTGAGTGAGGACCACTGATCAACCCAGACAGGATCGTCAGAC